>JAZKJV010006574.1:0-204573 GCA_037367405.1 Ottelia alismoides
TAGCTCTGGACAGCTGGGTGCTGGTGGATATGGCCTCTGAAAAGTCTGCGTAAATGCTGCCAAATCTGCATGGGAGAACTGAAACTCTCTATCAATCTCAGAAATTGGAGAAGGCTGCCCTGATGGACTGTCTCTGCTCTGCTCGGCATCTACCTCCTCCTCAGATGTAGGCTCAGTGGAAATCAGGTCTGGCATGTAATCCTCACAATCTGCCCAATCAGACTCTGACTCCAAGGGATCTGTATCATCTAAGGTGGCATCAGCACCACCATCATCACAAAAATCTGTGTCGCGGTCGAGAATCGGCTCTGCTGCCTCTGAAGTATCCTGGACCAGGAATGTGCTCTCCAGGCTCTCCTCTGTTGTCGTCTATGCATCAGCGGTGTCTGAAAATGAGAGGATGACCTGTGTTGTTGGGTCTGCCCAAACTGCCTCATCGTCTGTGATCACAAAGTCAAAGTCCTGGTGGATATCTAGCCCGCCATCTGTCATCTGCTCTGTGTCTGAGGTGGTCTCTGAGCATGATCTGCCTCTGGCTCTGCTGTCCTCGACCGTCTCTATTTGTACACTTTCGCCCTCGACACGAAAGTATACCTTCCCGCTATCATGGTCAGTCACCGCCTTGGCTGTGGCCAGGAACGGACGACCGAGAATGATGGGGGTATCGGTCACTGAATCAGGGATCTCCATGTCCAACACTATGAAGTCCACGGGGAATTGTAGGCCCTGAATAGTGACGACAATGTCTCGCAACAACCCCTCCGGCCTCTTGACATATCGATCAGCAAACTGAAGGACTGTCCTGCTCTGTCTAAGAGTGCCCAACTCGAAGCGGTCGAGAAGGGCTGCCGGAAGGAGGTTGATCGACGATCCGCTATCTAATATAGTACGGTCGAACCTCTGCTCTCTAATGTGACATCTGACATAAGGGGCTCCTGAATCTGGCCTCTTGGCCGGCAGACGGTTCTGGATCGCAAAACACGTGGCTTTCGTCAGCACGTGGATCTCCGAGTGGTGGTTCTTCCTCTTCCTCCGGACTGTGGTCCTGTCTCTCAGTGAACGCTGAAGAAGGGGAATGTGCTGCAAAGCCTCCTGAAGAGTCAGCTGTATGTGAAACCGATCTATCATCTGCTGGCTGAACTCTTCCTGATCTCTCTTTTTTGGATTTTCTTTTTTCTTCCCCTTCCCCATCTGAAGGGCTCTAGGGAAGGGGATCACTGGGTCCTTCTCAGATGAAGGACTAGGAAAAGGTCTAGACGGCTCGACGGCCGGATCCGCACATACATCACGCACCACAGTGGGACCAGAAAAAACCAAACCTTTTCCGTTATTCACAACAGAGTTCCGAGATACATCAGAAGTGGGAAAAACAACAGGTCTCTCTAAATGAACACAGGTGGCCTCAGCACCACCATCGGCTGGATCAACTGGACGACTCGCGGCCTCAGTACCGCGCTCTGGCTCAGCGTCAGGGGTGGCCTCAATACCACCTCCTCGAACTGGTGAAACATCAGCCTCAACACCGCCTGTGGAATCAGCATCCTTGGTGGCATCAGTACCACTGTCATCATCTCTAGCGGCGTCAGTACTGCTCTCCTCCTCGCCTGGCGCTCGGAGTGTCTCCTCATGATGTGGCTCAGACGAGGCGCCGCCTGCTGGCATCCTACCGCTCCTAAGTGTGACAAAATCAGTATCAAAAAGATATCCAGTCATATCACCAAATGTATCACTAAGAGTGGTATACTCAGTATAAGCTACCTGCTCAGATTTTCTCTTCAGACTATTGGGGTTCGGCTCAATCTGGGCAGGGATGGCGGCCTTCCCTCTCACAATGCCCCGCATCTCCTGGCGGAACTCGTCCATCTCCCGTCGAAAGGTAGCATGCTGATCGGTAAGAAGGCGGGCTATTTCATCCAAGGCGGGGCTCTCGTGGGAGCCCGACGGGTAGCCTCTATGGTAGTGAGGCTGCTGGAACTGGTGCTGTGGTTGCTGAGAGGGGTATGGGTGATGCTGCTGCTGATGATGATGAGGTTGATCTCGCCTCCAAGATTGTCCCTGCTGATAGGGACGAGGACCATACGATGACTGCTACTGCTGCTGTGGTGGGTACACTGGGGGCTGCCGCTGTTGCGGCTGGTGATCCCTCTGATGGCCATACTGGCCACCCTGTCCTGACGGCTGCTGCTGGGGCTGGGTACCTCCGGTCCCCCAACGGAATTCGGGATGGTCTCGTCGGATACCGGGCTGAGGGCGGTCATACCAAATCCCGTTGACATCCATCAACGGATCTGCAACGTACTGGGGTGGCGGGAGTACTGCCAGAGGCTGATCCGGCTGGTATACCACCATCTGCAAGTCTGGAGATGGTGGTGACTGGTAGGTGGGCTGCGGCTGCTGGTACGGCTCCGCCTGTACAAGGTGAACCTGTCTAGGCTGCTGGTGTGAGCTGGAGCGCTGGGACGAGCTGCTGCTGCTGCCGTGATCTCCTCGCGACTGAAGACGGGGCTGGAAAGCCGTCTGTGCCTCCTGGAGACACATGAGCTGGGTCTTCATGTCGCTCAGAGTCTGTGCCATCTGCTCCATCTGAGTGATGCCCTGGCACTACTTCTTCACTATCAACTCCATCCGGTCCAGCTTCTCGCTGATGATCCCCATGTCCGCAGCTGAAGACTCTGCCTGTGCTGCTGCTACTGCGGATGAACTGGAAGGACCGGTGTCGACCCGTGCTATCCTCTGGTACTGCACGGTCTGTGGCTGCTGGGGTCTGCCCTGAGTATACAACCGGGTCTGGGACATTACCATGTAGTTCTCGGCCATCTCCTCGTAGATGGCCCAGACCTGGTCGTGATCCTTGGCGAAGTAAGACCCGCCACAAGAAGCGTTCACCAAGTCCTGAAGCTCTGGTCTCAGCCCGCTGAAAAAGCTGTGCACGAGGTTCGGCTTGGAAATGTCGTGGTGCGGGCATCTGTCAGTCAGCTCTCTGAACCTCTCCCATGCCTCATGGAACTGCTCGTTGGGGAGCATTGAGAAGTTGCTGATCAGGTCTCTCACGGCATTGGTCCGCTCGAGTGGATAGTACTTATGCAAGTACTCGGTGCGGAGCTGCTCCCAAGTGTAGACAAACTTCCCTAGATGTTTCAGCCAGGTGGCTTCTCTGTCTGCCAAAGAGAAGGGGAAGGCAATCATCCTGATGGTATCCTGGTCCACCTGACGATCGTGGACAGTACTGCAGATCATAAGGAACTCCTGAAGGTGGAGATGGGGCTCCTCTGTGGCGAGCCCGTGGAAACGGGGGAGAAGCTGCAAGGTGTTCGGGGGGAACTTGAAGTCCCCCACGATGGCTGGTAGCACAACCCAATGATGCATCAGTGTCGATCCGGGGTTGTGCTACTCCCGCATCGGTCTCGGTGGCTCTCCTACTCCTGCCGCGGCGGCTGCCGCTGTGGCGGCGGCTGCTGCGGCTGCTGCTGCTGCATCATCTGGGACTCTAGGCCCGTCTCTCCGCTGCTCTCGCTCTGCTCTCATCTGTGCTTCCTCATCTGCTCCCATCTACTCTTCCTCATATCCCAACATAAACGCTCCCTGATCCCTCAACTGTTGTTGAACTGTCTCGAGGGAGGCAATCAGGGTGGAGTTGATCGCACCCTGGTCCAGAACAAAGTGCTCGGGCTGGGACCATTAGAGCGATCGTCAGAACTGCCGACCATGGTCTCTACTGGATGGATTCGACTGGGGAAGAGTAGGGGGTGCTCATGTTCCTTGCCTTGAGGACCGTCGGTGTCCGAGGCTCTAGCGCTACCTCCAGGCGACGCACGGCGGCGCAAGCTCGCCGGATCAGTGGTCTTCACGCTCCCTTCTCGCTGCTACACCACCTGGGGCGAGCTGTCACTCTCGCGGAGATGATGGAGGTCACTGGGTAGAGAATGGATGAGCCAAAGATGAGGAACAGGGAGGCGGAGCTCGGCTTAAATATGGGTGCATGTCCGAGAAAGAAAGGCTCAGGCAGGGGTTTCGCGAAGCGCGGATCCCCACGCGGATACGTCGGCGAGGATCTCGGATGCAAGGGGGAGATCGGAGCTCGGGGGTTGCAGATTTGGAGGTCGGGTCGTGACGTGAAAAATCGGGGAAGTCGGGTCGGGCGTCACAACCCGTGGAAAGTGGTCCCACAGGGGGGAGTTGACCGGGAGGTCAACGTCCCCCGTGGACCAATGAGGATCACCCATTTGGAAAATATTTGGAAATTCAAAAAGAAATAATAAATGGCCGAATCATGAAAAACTTAAAAAATAGAAAATGTTTATTTTATTTTTTTTTCTATTTTTTGGTGATTTTTAATTAATTTTTCAAAATAAAAAAAAGGTATTTACACTAGGGTGCTATATATAGGTATATGTACAATATAGGTTTTTGATTTTTGATTTTTAATTAGTTATTTTTATGCATTTTTATTCCCATTTTATATTTTATTTATTTATAGCATAAAATTAGGAATAAAAGGGTATTTTTATTTATTATTATTATTTATATACAAGGATGAAATAAATAGATATATACATCTATATACATGGTATATGTACAATGTTATTTTTGGATTTTAATTTTGTTCTTTTTATTTTATTTTTGTTTTTATTTACACCATACAAGATAGAATATTATACAAATTTTTTGGGAAATTAATTTATTTATTTACAAGGCTAAATAAATAGAGAGTGGTTTTATATACAAGGTGAATATACACAAGTGCCTCTTTTTATTTTCTTTTGATTTTTCAATTTTTGTTTTGATTTTGTATTTACAAATATATATACAAATATATACAAGCCCATTTTATTCTATTTTTGGAGGAAAATATTTTTGTGATATTTACAGGTATATTTACACACATGAGCTCCCTATCTCTCTCTACTTTGGCTTTTATGCGGTCAGGCCCATGCTGAGCCCTCCCTTGGGATTAGGTTGCTCAATATTTATTCTAAATATTTCCTCTTTTTCTTTTAATCTTTATTCTTTTAATTTTTGCACAAAAACGTGCTAATTATTACTTTTTACACCATGCGTGCTTTTGGGTAATTATTTGTATTTACAAACATATACATGCATTTGCAAAGGTTTTTGTAGCTAAAATATAAGAATAAAGAGTGATGAATGAGTATTCATCACCTCGAACCCTAGCCACCTCCAGCTGAGTGACAGCTGCTCGGAGCACCGCTCGACGCTCGGTTTGGTGCAGCAGAGTCGACGCTCAACCTTGGTGTCCGGACCTCCACCGCGAGTAGCCTCCCCTGCCTTTCGCATCGAGGTGTGAGGCCATCCCCTGACGTCATCTTCGCCAGGAGCTCAGGAGCAATCCCAGATCTTCACGTAACCTTTATACCCTTCGCATTTCTTGTTTCGATTCAATTCCATCGTTCATCGCTGTCGTGTGTCTTCGATCGACCCACACGCTCGCCCTCCATCTCGCACTGCAATCTGGTCACCCTTAGCCTTGACCATCAGGCCAAGATTAGGACCTAGATCTCCCCTACCACCTTCGCTAGAGATCGATCATCACACCCCTCCGCTTTCTTTGGCTTTTAGCGTCAAATATCCGGACCGGAGCCCTGCCTCGAGTCCCATCTTTCCTTGCAGGTGATAGCGCGTGCTGAGGACCCCCTATTCCCTTCATCAGAGGTTCACCGGAGTAGCTCCAGATCCCCTTCATCTCCACGCCCATCAGGCCGGTGGCTCCTCCATTGGACCCGTTCAGTCGATGCGGAAGCTTTCACGACCACTCCTGTGCCTTCCAATCGAACATCGGAGCAGAGGATCATCTCCTTGGCCCCGGTAAAGTTCACCCGATGATGTTCATCCAAGCTTGTCCAGCACCACTAGATCAACCCTACCCCTCCAGATTGCATCTAGACCACCGACACAGCCAGGTTTTTCAGACTGTTGGAGGACAGATCTGACGCATTTGCGCCCATGTCCCAGACCGTTCCTGAGGCGTCAGATCTGACACCTGTAGCGGATCAGAGCCGCACGATCGTGCCCACCAGCAGCCTCTACGTGTCCCACGCACCTCTCACGTGCTGCAAGGGTATATTGCATTTTTTCCTTGTATTTTTTATGTGTTATGTTTTATTTTGCTAAATAAAGTTGTAGTTTGAACTATTTGCACTTTAGTCCCTATGGTTTCTGGTATTTGCTTTTTAGTTCTTCCTGTCTGAAGACACGTGCTCGATCGCTTGCACTATGGTGTTTTTGCATGTTTGGCCCTAGATATTAATATTAATATTTGAAGGAAACATTTTATGAAATTGCATTTATGCCCCTGTACGTGGATTGGATGACATGTGTGTGTTTTCGTGGGAATTTTGCAGTATTACCCTCGGACTTTTATGTATGTTATTGTTTAGTCCAAAAACTTAAACTATTTGCATTTAGGTCCTATGACTTGTGTGTTTTTGTTTTTAATTGAATAAATACAAATATACTCCAAAAATTACCAATAGCTCCTGCCACTGTGTAATATTTTTGGTAATTTTTGTGACACAATTTGATTTTATTTGTTTATTTCTAAAATCAAAAACCCTAAAAAACATGTCTGTATATTTTAGAAAATGCCAAAAATAGAAAAATACCCCTAAAAATTCTACAATAATTTCTGTATCTAGTTTTGACTTGTTTTAATTTCAGTAGATTTTCATATCATTATCTTTTACAAAACCCCTAAAAATCACAAATGACCAAAAATCTTTAAAAATTCTATAAAAATAAAAAAATGTGTTTCAATTTCTGTAGTTAGATATTTTTACCGATTTTCACATAAAATTACAACCAGGATATTTGGGGCACTTTAGATATTTTAAAGTTGCCTTTTCGTCCAGGTTGTACACTGTTTTCGTATTTTGTATTTCTTTTATTTTTATAAAAATATAAAAATCTGAAAAACCCATAAAATACCCAAAAACATTTGCATATTTAAAAATATAAAAACTTTTTATTTTGAATTTTAGACCCTTTGTAGCCTTAATAAAAATTGTTATAGTGTGATTCCTTTATCTTTTATTCATTTTCTATTAAAAATCAAAAAATTGCAAATTAAAAACCGCCAAAAAGATTATTCTTCTTCTTTGATTTCTCGGCTATTTTCGTAGGCTTAGCCCGTGCTCTTTGTGTTCGAACCCTGGTCGTTATACCAGGTTAAATAAATAACGAGACCGCTTCTTTCGATTTTTGTGCTTCATTGCTTTTTATTGGTTGGTCTAAATTTTCTTGATTGACCGTGCTTGCGATTCGGGTCGCAACGAACGTATATATTACTTAACCCGAGTTGTCTAGGCCCGACACCAGAATGGCGTCGTTGTCGGGGAGCACAACTTAGTAGTCGGTTTTTAGCCTTCTTTATTTCATTTCATTTATTATTATTATTATTATTATTTTATATGCTTGCTTTTCATTTTCATTTTTCTTTCTTTAATTGTTTCTAGCTCTATTTGATATAATTGTTTTTCTGACCCACTTTTGTTTCGCCTTTTGTGCGAGGAACTGCTCGAGGTCGCTTTGGAGGAGACCCGTACTCGAAGGGAAGCAGGAGCTGAGCAAGAGAAGTTATAGTTTATAGAGTAGATTAGAGTATCTTTTTAGCACATTTCATTTGATTATTATTGTAATAATACATGACCCTTGGACACTTGGACATTTGGCTATATCGGGGTCTGTTTCGCCAAGCACTGGTGTGCTCGGGGGACCTCACCGCGGTTTTCGCCAGTTTTGAGTTTTTCACCTTTTATTTTTATTTTAAATCTCAAAGAATTTGGCCCTTAGATTTAGGATTTTCTCTGATTGTGACATATTTAATTAAGGCCTAACCCCATAATTATTTGCTTGCACCTATAGAACGTAATTGGACCTAACTAATTAATTACAAGAAAAAGTTAACTTGGCCGCTTGAGAGGTCATGTGCCGCTAGAGGCCGTATACAACGCGTGCAGGATCTGTTGTGGCGGACACCGATCGACATCAGAGACCGGACTCCGGTCTCTCTCTCTCTAACCAGTTAGCTTCAGTTCTTCACGTGTAGAAATTGCTCATCTAAGGTTGTTTTCTTCTTGCATCATATAGGATAGTTTTATTTCTGTCTTTTAATTTATGTGCGGATCACCCTGCATGAAGAGTGGTGGCAACAGGTATGCATCTCTTACTTTGCATGCATCATTGTGTTTGATCGCGCATCAGCTTTTTCAACTTCCCCCTATTTTCGGACTTTAAATAATCAGGAGATCGAAAAATTCGTTAGGCGTTTGTTTGTTTAGTGAAAAATACATAAAAAAGGAAAATCATAAAAGACTGCTAAACAAACTTGACCCAAAAAGACACCTGACTTAAAAATCTATCTTGGGAGAGCAATCCCCTCCTTATTTGGTTTGCTTGCACGAGAGAGTGACCCGCACACTAGGCTAGAGCCATATCTGAACTTTCATCAGACTACTGGTCTTGGAGTTAGTCATTCTCCAGTGAGAATCGCTCCAGTTTCCGGTAAAGCAGGCTGCGATATCCTTAACAGAGCGAGTTGATCGGGTAGCCGGTAAACGGTCTGCAACTTGTACTGGCTGAGAAAGATCTATCTTCGGGATCGTGCTAGTCTCCTGAGAGCATCGGGTTCCTACCAGCTTGCTTAATCGCCCTGATAGACTGAATTATCACCTAAATAAAATTGACAAGATAAAAGACCGAACATTTATGGTCATCAGCTCTCATTATTGAGTAGATGAATTGGGAGTTTGTTTTCTGATCTTGTTTGTTTCCAGATCCCTTCTGCCTCTTTCTCTAGATTACGATGATGGGCCAGAGGTCCCTTAGGCAGCCCTTAATTGCACCGCTTTCGATCACTCTGCCCCATTCATCTAGGTTGGTTCATGAGAGCCTAGACCTGCTCTCCGAACCTGAGTTTGACTCCGACTCGTTCCCCCTTGACCACCCTTCTTCCAGTCCCGAGGTGCCCGAGTAGAGACCATAGCAGATATTTGTTCATTTGACGGGACCTGAGTTCGGGTCTTTTGCCTTTGCAGAGACCTAAGAGATGGCCAGCAGCGAGGAACACACAGATGGGCAGCCCCAGACCACCACATATGTTTAAGATCAGGGCGCCATCAACAACACCCTGTTAGCTTCCTTGGAGACGATGCAGAGACAGATCAGAGACCAGTGGGCTTTCATGGCTGATATGCGCAGAGAGATGGCTCAGATGCGAGCTGACAGAGGAGAGCAGAACCGAGCCGGTGGAGGAGAGATACCCGAGATTGGAGGAGGAGATGGACCACATCCAGATGAGCCAGTGGTGCCAATCCAACCAGCCAGGCTGATGAGAGAGTTGCACAACCCTGGTGTGACTCTTACCCACCATTTGATTCAACTTCCAACGATCCTGGGAGATTTCAAGCTCCCTCCTCAGACGACCCAGTTGTTGCCCAGATTTCACGGGCTAGCCACCGAGGAGATGCATCTACATCTTCAGGAGTTTGAGATGATCTGCAGTACGATCCACGACAAATTCATGGACGAGGATACCATCAAGATGATGGCTTTTCCTTTCTCACTGGTAGACAGAGCAACCTACTGGCTGAAGCATTTACGGAGATATGTTACTTCGTGGGAACAACTTCAGAACGAGTACTTGAACAAGTACTCTCCACTCGACCGGACAAATGCAGCTCGAGCCCTCATGAACAACTTCTTCATGCTTCCCAACGAGCAATTCCATGAGGCATGGGACCGCTTCCGAGAGCTCATTGACCAGTGTCCACATCATGACATCTCCAAGCCCAACCTAGTACATAGTTTCTTTTGTGGGCTGACATCGGAGCTGCAGGGGCTCGTGAACGCATCTTGTGGGGGATCCTACTTCGCCAAGGACGAAGACCAGGTCTGGGCCATATATGAGGAGATGACCGAGAACTACACCATCATGTCCCAGACCTATTTTACACTCAGGGGAAGGCCCCACCTCAGGTCGTGACCTATCAGAGGATATCACGGGTCGATACAGGTCCTTCCACCTCTTAAGCAATCGTAACACAGGCAGAGTCGTCGGCCGCTGATATGGGCATCATCAGCGAGAAGTTGGACCGCATCGAGATCATTGAGAAGAAGTAGTGTCAGGGTATGATGCAGATTGACCAGTTGGCATAGACATTGAGTGACCTGAAGACCCAGATCATGTGTCTCCAAGAGGCACAGACGGCTTCTCAACCCCGTCTCAGGTCACGGGCCGACCCTAGCAGCAGCAGCTCGACCCAGCCCTCCGCCCAGTACAGACAGGCTCACCATATTCAGGCGGAGCTGTTCCAGTAGCCGCAACACTAGTACGTTCATCCACCACCTTTTCAAGACACTCAGATGGTGGTGTACCAGCAGGATCAGCCCCTGGTAGTTCTTCCTCCACCCCGTTCGAGCAGGAGCTGTTGATGGAAGTCAACGGGATTTGGTACAATTAACAACAGCCCAAGATTCGTTGAGATCATCCTGGATTCAGGTGGTCGACTGGAGGTGCCTCATCCTAACAGTAGCATCCAGTTCAGGGTGGACAGTACAACCAGTCCCAGCAGCAGCAACCCCAATTCCTACACCAGCCACAGCAACAACATCAACATTACCAGCAGGGTCCTTGTCCCTACCAGTAGGGACAAGCGTGGAGCCAGCACCAGCAACGGCCTCAGCAGTACTCTCAGTATCCCCCTCATCCTTCCCAACAGCAGCCTCATTTCCAAAGAAACAACCCGTCCGATTCTCATGGGCCAGCCTATGGGAACCAAGCACTCAATGACTTAGCCCACCTTCTTTCCTATCAGCAGGCCACGTTTAGGCGGGAGATGGATGAGTTCCGCCAGGAGATGAGGGAGATTATCAAGGGCAAGGCTGCCATACCCGCTCAGATCGAGCCGAACCCGAACAACCTGAAGAGAAAGTCTGAGCAGGTACAATTCACAGAGGTTACCACTCCTAGTGACTCATTGAGTGATATTGATTCATATACATTTGATGCTGACATTGTTGCACTTAGGAGTGGTAGGATGCCAGTCGGTAGCGCCTCGTCTGAGCGACGACACCACGAGGATGCAGGAGCGCCAGACGAGGAGGATAGTGGTGCTGATGCCACTCATGATGATGATGACGGTGGTGCTGACGCCACCAAGGATGTTGATCCAAGTGACAGTACTGAGGCCGTCGCATCCCCAGTTGCAGAGGGTGGTACTGATGCCATCAGAGATTCAGATGTTGAGCCAGGGTGCGATGCTAATGCCGCAGTTTGTGATGCCGTGGGTGGTACTGAGGCCGCCCCTTCTATTCCAGTTGTAGTTCCTTCGATTTCTGTACACCGGGACTTGATAGAAAATACCAAAAAAATAATAAAGGAAAGGGTTCTTCATCTTCGAGTCCATATCTAATGCATGGTGATACTTGTATAGATTATGTTTCTTCTCAGCAGTAAGGACCCATTCCTAACCCTCTATCTGAGGAGGGCCCAGCCATCCCCTTCCCTCAAGCACTCCGCTTGACTAAGGGGAATAAAAAAGAAAATCCAAAAAAATCACAGCAGCTAGAGTTCTACCAGCAAATGATCGATAGATTTCATAGTCAGCTGACTCTATAAGAGGCACTTGAGCACATCCCTCTCTTCTAGAGGAACCTGAGAGAGAAGACCACCATCCGTAGGAAGAAGAGGAACCATCATGCAGAGATCCATGTGCTCACTCATGCCACCTGCTTCGTCATCCAGAACCGTCTGTCAGCCAAGAGGCCAGATGCAGGAGCTCCCTATGTCAGATGTCATATCCATGAGCAGAGATTTGATCGGACTCTATTAGACAGTGGCTCTCCCATCAACCTCCTTGCGGCACTCTTACTCGATCGATTCGAGTTTGGCCCTCTTCGACAGAGCAGGACAATCCTTTAGTTTGCTCATATATCTTTTAAGAGACCGAAGGGGTTGTTGAAGGATGTGGTCATCACAATTAGGGCCTGAAATTCCCCATGGAGTTTGTTGTGTTGGACATGGAGATCCCTAAGTTTGTGACTGATACCCCCATCATTCTAGGATGCCATTCTTGGCCACAACCAAGGCGGTGTCCGACCATGATAGTGGGAAGGTATACTTTCACGTCAAGGGCGAGAGTATACAAATAGAGACGATCGACGAGACCAAAGCACGAGATTCAACTTGCTCAGAGTAGCACAATTATTCAGAGCAGATGACAGAGACAGAGCAAGACGTCCAAAAGGAGTGCAACTTTGTGATCACTGATGATGAAGCCGCTTGGTCTGATCCCGTCTCACAAGCCCTCCTTTCACCTTCAGATACTGCAGATTCACATATCCCAACAGAGGAGAGCTTGGAGAGCTGATGACTGAAATTTCCACCAAGACACTCGGGTGAATGAAAATAGATCAAGGTTCATTGCGACCCGGATCTCGGAGACAGTTCAGTCAATCAAGAAAATAAAAGCAGACCACCAAAATAGAATAAAAATCAAAGAAACACACTAGTGGCACTGGCTATTGGATTAGCCTGGTATAGCGACCAGGGTCGGACTCAGGGAGCACGTGATGGCCTCGCAGCCTACGAAGTAGTCTAAAATAAGAATAAAATAAAAGAAAAGTGCTTTTTGGTGGATTTTTAATGTTTTTTATATTTTTTTGGATTTTTAAATTAATAAAGAAAATAAGAAAATCAATAAACAAGCAACTTGGATGAATTATTTAACTACTCAAAAATCACCCAAAAATTCAAACAAAAATGTTTTTATGTTTTTTATATTTTTTTACTGTTTTTGGTTAATTTTTGGGGTTTTTCTGATTTTTAGGGAATTTTATAAAAATCAAACAAGGATGAAAAACAGAGGCACTGTCCAGTCAGACTTGGAGGGCCAAATTAAAATGCAAAATAGCTCTATCAAGGTCTGAAGGTAATTTTCCTGTAAAGTAGAAAATACAAGAAAAATTTAGGCACTGGTTTTTTAAATTTTTGATTTTTCTTTTAATTATTAGGATTTTTATGGGTTTTTAGGTGTTTTGTAATTTTATAGATTTTATAAAGCCAAAAATGACCAAAATTGGTCAGAAAACCAAACAACACAAAACAAATACTATATAATTCTTTGTAATTTTTAAAGGTGTTTTAATATTTTTTGTGATTTTTAGAGAAAATTTTACACTATGACAAGAGCCATGTGTCCAATTTTCATCAAATTTGGAGTTGGTTTGCTATTTTATTAAAATCAAAACCAAGGTACAGTGCATAGGGACCTGTATGCAATTAAGAGAAGTTCCAGGGGGTCCGGTGTAATTTCTCCAAGAACTCACGTGCGAGGCGCGTGACCTGGGCACACAGGGACCTAATTGCAATAAACTTAAGTCCCTGGACTATTTAGTAACACGTACTAAAAGTCCAGGGCATAAGTATAACAAGCCCACGAAATAAAGCACATGCACAAATAACACACTCATAGGGGCATATCTGCAAATAATAAAAACTTAATTTCATTCATGAACACCCTGAAACAACCGGCCCATACATGCAATTATCCCACAAAAGCACGCGTTGAAGCGCGTGTTCCACTACAAACAGGGGTAATAAAAGCAAATACAGGAAAAGATAAGGTCTACTATGCAAATACACCAAACTAAAATAAAGTTTCTAAAATATTTACAGGACTAAAGATCAACAACTAAAAAGCTAAGGGCCTAAAAGAAAATTACCCTTTATTTAAGTCGAGAAGAGGCGCGGCTAAGCAAAGGGGTCCTCGGCGCTCATCCAACGACAGGGGAAGTGCCACGTGTAGATCCGATGGTCGAGATACGTTGTGTCCTCTTCGCTCGATGGAGGGTTGAGAGGGGGCCACGTGGAGAGCCAACGTTGCTGTTGGGCCTCCTCTTAACCCTGATCGGACGGTCCTCGGAAGATCTGGAGCTGAAGGGCGATCGGACGTCTCTGGAGGGTGCACGAAGAACAAGCGGTCAGCGAGCTTCGCCGGCCCTGTGCATGCACGGTGTCCCTCCTCGCGGGCTGCTACTGATCGGAGAAGATTCGCCTTGGCCTCCCGCGTCTAATGGGCTCCTCCAAAGACGCAACGGAGCTCTGGAGAGCTCAGGCGACACCGGCGGAGGTTGAGCTGCTACTCCAGAGCTATGAGCCCTCAGATGGACTCGTTTGGACCTGCAAGGCACGACAACAAGCTCCTGGGTCGAGGGCAATGTGCCTCGACCCGGTCAGCGGCGGTGAAGGTGAATGGTGCGGTGGGGCGTGCGAGCTTCGGCGGAGCGACGGCAATGGAACTCGATACCCAGTTCCTATGCGAACTGGGGTGGATGGATGGGTGCAGAAGATGCGCGGGGGAAAGGCGAAGGTGGTGGGTGATTCCGATGATCGGGACGAAGGCGAGGGTTGTCGGAATCGGAGCTAACCGGCGACGGGCCGATTTGGGCGAAAAGCTAAATTAAAGAAATAGGAAAGGAAGGAGGACTACCTACTGGTCGAGGTCGACTGTGGAAGAGCTGGGGAAGCTCCAGGTCCTAGCCTCAAGGGCCGTCGGTGCCCGAGGCTCGAGCACCACCTCCAGGCGACGCACGGCGGTGCAAAGACGCCGGATCGATGGTCTACACGCTCCTTCCTCGCTGCGACACCACCGGCCGACTGCTGTCACTCAGGCGGAGATGATGGAGGTCCTGGGGTGGAGAATGAATGAGCCAAAGATGCAAGAAAATAGAGGCGGAGCTCGGATTATATATGAGTGAGGGTTCGACAAGAACAGGTCGGGCAGGGCACGGTGAGGCACGGATCCCAATGCAATCAACCGGGCGAGGATCTCGGATGCAAGAGGAAGAAGGAGAGCCCGGGAATGTCGGATTTGGTGATCGGGTCATGACGCAAAAATTCCGCGAAGTCAGGTCGGGCGTCATGGACCCGTGGGAAGTGGTCTGAGGGGTGGAGTTGACCGGAGGGTCAACGTCCCCCGTGGACCAATCAGAGACGGCCATGTCAGAATTAATTGGAAATTCAAAATAAAATACTAAATGGCCGATTTATGAAAAACTTAAAACATGAAAAATGTTTGTTTTATTTTTTTCTATTTTTTGTGATTTTTAAATATTTTTTTGAAATAAAAATAGGGTATGTACACTATAGTGCTATACATAGGCATATTCACAATATGGATTTTTAATTTTTGATTTTTAATTAATTATTTTTATACATTTTTATCCCTGTTTTATATTTTTTATTTATAGCATAAAATTAGGAATAAAAAGGTATTTTTATTTTATTTTTATTATTTATGTACAAGGGTTAAATAAATAGATATATACGATTATATACATGGTATATATACAATGTTCTTTTTGGATTTTTATTTTTGTTCTTTTTATTTAATTTTTGTTTTTATGGTTTTTATTTTATTTATTTACACCATAAAATAAGGAGTATATACAATTTTTAGGGATTTTAATTTATATATTTACAAGGTAAAATAAATAGAGGTGTAGGTGTATGTACATGGTGAATATGTACAAGTAAGGTCATTTTTATTTTCTTTTTAATTTTTCTATTTTTATTTTGATTTTGTATTTACAAATATTTACAAATATATACAAGCCCATTTTATTTTATTTTTAGAGGAAAATATTTTTATTTTATTTACAAGGATATTCACACACATGAGCTCCATATCTCTCTACTTTGGCTTTTATGCGGTCAGGCCCATGCTGAGCCCTCCCTTGGGATTAGGTTGCTCAATATTTATTCTAAATATTTCCTCTTTTTCTTTTGTTTCTTTATTCTTTTATTTTTGCACAAAAACATGCTAATTATTACTTTTTATACTATGCATGCTCTTGGGTAATTATTTGTATTTACAAACATATATATGCATTTGCAAAGGTTTTTGTAGCTAAAATATAAGAATAAAGAGTGATGAATGAGTATTCATCAAGAGCATACTCTTGGCAGAGGACACATTCGAGGCTGGGGACCGTGTTCAGGATAGTAAGACAGTATATATTTCGTGTGATTCAGATTCAGATCCCTCGGAGTCAGATATAGATTGGGTCGAATTTGATGAGTTGATACCGTGTTTGATTCCTACAGAACCAGCAGCTAGGGTGGATACTGAGCCGATGCAGATTACAGATACACCAGCAGGGCAGTCTACACTGGTTTTTCATGATCAGCGTTCTCCCACGCATATTTGGTTGCGTTCACTAAGACATTTCGGAGTCCAGATTTTCTAGCTCATAGTTTCTTAGAACTGAAGCCTTTGTCGCAATCGTTGAAGTATAGGTTCCTTACGGGCGAGCATGAGATGCACCCGATCATTATCTCAACAGATTTGACTGGAGAGCAAGAATCTCGTTTGATGGAGGTTCTTGAAAAGAACCACAAAGTGATAGGATGGAGCGTAGCTGATCTCCAGGGGATAAGTCTGGCCATGTGCTCCCACCATATCTATCTCAAAGAGGACACTAAGCCATCATGTGATTTCCAGCAACAACTGAACCCGAATCTTTAAGAGGTTGTCATGAAGGAGATATCAAAATGGTGGAGTGCCGATTTTATCTACCCCATCTTCGATTCCAAGTGGGTTAGTCCATTACATGTGGTGCCCAAGAAGATGGGCATCACTACAGTTGTGAGTGAGTCTGGAGAGGAGATAGCTACACGGGTACCCACTTTTTGGAGGGTCTGTGTAGACTACAGACGATTGAATTAGGCCACCAAGAAGGATCATTTCCCACTTCCTTTTATTGATCAGATTATAGAGAGGCTAGCTGGGAAGAGTCATTACTGCTTTCTTGACGGGTACTCCGGCTACAATAAGGTGGCCATTGCGCCCGAAGACTAGGACTAGACGACATTCACTTGTCCGTTTGGGACTTATGCTTTCAGACGGATGCCCTTTGGTCTATGTAACGCCCCGGCGACATTACAAATGTGCATGTTGTCCATCTTCTCGGACATGGTGGGTAATTACTTAAAGGTCTTCATGGATGACTTCTCGATCTATGGAGATGGGTTTGATGCTTATCTTGACTGCCTAGACTGTGTCCTTCAGCACTGCATTGAAGTCCATCTTGTTTTATCCTGGGAGAAGAGTCACTTCATGGTGACTCAAGGGACGGTGCTTGGTCATATCATCTCCAACAGGGATATGGAGGTTGATCCGGCCAAGGTGGATATCATCAGGAAACTTAATCCACCGTCCAACCTGCAACAGTTACAGTCTTTTCTGGGGCATGTCGGTTTCTACCGACGATTCATTCATGAGTTCAGTAGGCCCGACCATTGACTGATTTGCTGACAAAGGACACCGAGTTCATTGTAGATGATAAGTGTCTTGCATCATTTGAGACTCTCAAGAGTCTAGTTGTTGAGGCTCCTATCCTTCAACCGCCTGATTTGTCTCTTCCATTCGAGATCATGACGGATGCCTCCAATTTTGCCATAGGGGTCGTGCTAGGACAGAGGAGGGATGGAGTAACTTTTGCCATTCACTACGCTAGCCGTACATTGGAGGCCGCACAGCGGAACTACACTGTCACAGAGAAATAAATGCTAGCCGTAGTTTTGGCCTTGGACAAGTTCAGATCGTATATCATTGGATCCAAAGTGACTATCTTTACTGACCACACCGCCATCAGGTACCTCATGGCTAGCAAGGATGCCAAAGGGAGACTGACTAGATGGATCCTTCTACTCTAGGAGTTTGATATTAGATTAAAGATAAACCTGGAGTCAAGAATGTGGTGGTGGATCATCTCTCCTGATTAGAGAATCTTGAGGAATCTGAGCAGAATGATCCCATTTCTGAGTCCTTCCCAGATGAGGCGATCCTTACTATCGCCTCGCTCCTGTGGTACGCCGACATTGTGAACTATCTTGTTGCCAAGAAAGTTCCACAAGGTTGGCCCAAGCAACGACTTGAGACCTTCCTTGCGAAGGCCAAGTTTTACCACTGGGAGGATCACATCCTTTATTATGAAGGAGGGGATAGCATCTGGCGTCGGTGCATTCCTCAGGAGGAGTACCATAGCGTCCTCACATGATGCCACAAGCTAGAGGCAGGGGGACATCACTCTGGGAGGAGAATGGCACAGAAAGTGCTCCAATCTGGCCTATGGTGGCCTATCCTCTTCAAGGATTCTGATGAATTCGTGAAGAGGTGTACTGACTGTCAGAGGATGGGCACTTGTGGACAACGTGATATGATGTTGATGCAGTTCATTCACTTCTTGTGAGGTTTTTGACGCATAGGGCATCGATTTCATGGGTCCATTCCCTAAGAGTCAGGAATTGGAGCACATTCTGTTGGCCATGGATTATGTGAGTCATTGGGTTAAGGCCATTCCCGCCCGAACTGCAGATGCCAAGACTGTTTGCAAATTTAGGAGGAAGAATATCATTTCATGGTTCGGGGTGCCTAGAGTATTGATATCTGATGGGGGGGGTCTCATTTTGTCAACGACAAGGTAAGGGCCCTTGCTAGCAAGTTCAACATAGACCATCGAGTTTCCACTCCATATCACCCACAGACCAATGGTCTTGCTGAAGTATCGAACAGGGAGATCAAGACCATATTGCAGAAGGTAGTCCGCCCAGACCGAACGGATTGATCACAGCTTTTGGACTCGGTCTTGTGGGCATATCAGACTTCCTTCAAGACTCCATTGGGTACATCTCCCTTTCGTCTCGTTTATGACAAGCCCTACTACCTGTTGAGATTAGGCACAAGTCATTTTGGGTTGTCACATATATATTATTGGATTCAGTGAGTATAGGTGATCAAAGGAAGGAAGAATTGGCAGCCCTAAAGGATCTTAGAGATACAACTTTTTCAAGAAGACTACAATATAAGGATCGAGTGAAGATATGTCATGATTCTCATATCATCCATAAGCAGTTTGAGCTAGATCAGAGAGTATAGTTGTTTGATGCCATGCTTAGATTGTTTCCAGGGAAATTGCAGAGTAAGTGTAGGGGACCATACCTGGTCTGAAAGGTACATGACAATGGAAGTATCGACATACCTGAGATGTTATCTGAGTCTACCTTTCGTGTTAACGGTCAACATCTCAAACCATATCTAGATCATGAGCCGCTGGTTGTTGATGTTGCCCCGATTCACTTTGCATGAGATGTGGTCTTTGACTCACATTAGATGCATCTCATGCCTGA
Source organism: Ottelia alismoides (assembly GCA_037367405.1). Taxonomy (NCBI): domain Eukaryota; kingdom Viridiplantae; phylum Streptophyta; class Magnoliopsida; order Alismatales; family Hydrocharitaceae; genus Ottelia; species Ottelia alismoides. Next base: position 19,205 of record JAZKJV010006574.1, read on the forward strand.
TTATCACTGTCTTCCACCTTATATAGACCCAGATGTCCATATCATCCCATTCTTTAGTTTAACACCCTATTTGCATCTTGTGATTATGCTATACTTAGGGTGTACTTTACCCTAAGTATAGGGGGTGTAAGACTCTTGATTATTCTTTTGATTCTTTTTACCTCTGTTTTGCTGCCTATACTTAGGGATATTTTACCCTAAGTATAGGGGAGGTAGACCATGTACATTATATCACTTGATTTTCCCTTTATGTACAATATGCTATACTCAGGATTACTTGATCCTAAGTATAGGGGGAAACATCGAGCCCTCTTCATTTTATTCTTTGATTCATCATTGTAGTATAGCCTTTCTTTTCACTTACCTATACTAAGCACGAGTTATGTCTTCTTCTTCATCGCTCTTGATTCACTTTGAGGACATCATTCGAGCTAAGTATAGGAGGGTGTCGTATATATTACATATATATACTTTAGCCATAACTCGTACTTTGTGTGAGTGTGTTAATAAATAAAATGGCTAAAATCCTTTATCTAAAAACCGTAAAAATTTTAAATTTCTCTTGTACATAAAATTATTTCTTGCACATACTTAGCGATTTATAAAATTTATTTTTGTACAAATATTTGTAAAAATATTTTGTTTGTATTTTTTTTGTATATATTTTTTATATCAAAATTATGTATATAGTACAAAATTTTTGTCAAATGTTCGAAAAATAAAAGTTTGCAAAATCCCTTGTATAAATGTTTGTAAATAGTTTGCAAAACTTCTGCATCCATGCATACATGCAAACAATTTTCAAAAATTTTGCACATTTTCAAAAATTTTGCATAAAAAGATTTTTGTATATAATTCTACAGTTTTTTCTAAATCATAATTGACATTTAAATTATCCTGGAATCAAATTGGAAAATGGAGCTTGGTTAAGACCTTAATCAACCTAATTCTAAGAGGAACCTTATAGGGCTTAGGGTTGAGACTATTCAGGTCCATTAGTGACTTAATTCTTTGAGTCCAGTAGGCTATGATCACATGTCATCTTGATGAGCCTAAGTAGAACATTTAACAACGCATACGTGACTCTCACAAACAATGGCTTTACTTGCACCAGCACCTTACACATAGCTCTCTACGGATGAGGTGATGAGGAGGCAGTTTCCTTTGTCTTGGGGTAGCATACGAGGGTAGTACTTCTAGGCGGAACCTCTCGTCTTCTTTTAGTGAAGGAAGTGTGCCTCAACTTGGTCTGGCGGTGTTGAGGTCTAAAGACAAGAGTTGTGGGTTGCAATAATGCTTCAAAAGAGGGATAGTCTACTGGCTCAAGAGGAAAAAGTCCTTATGTGTATATGTTGCACCATGTAGATATGTTTTACATATGCATATAAAAAAGTGAAAAAGAAATAAAAACTCTAAAAAAATGGTGGGTCTGATAGAAAATGAAATACCCACTGGAGTGTATATAGCCAAATAAAGCAAATCTTATGTTACCCATTCTCATCTCATGAAGCTTGCAGCACGGAAACTTAGATACAATGATTGGGCTCCCAATGATACATGGCTACACTAGCCATGGTCCATTCTCTTTTTTCCCCTCTTCTTAAGCCGATTGAACTTGAACTTAGAAGGGAATACTCCGCTCCTCGAGGAAAGAGCTGCCAGACTAGGCCATTAGAGTTAACGTGTTGAGGGGGTTGTTACTTTGCCATTTCTGAGGTGGGGAGCTACATATCACTTACACAGTATAAGAAAAGATTCATGGTCATTAGAGTTTGTGTCTGTAGACTTGTTCTGATCTGGATTATTAAGGAGTCTTGACCATAGATTAGTGGAGCTTAGAGGTTGTTAAGTCTTAAACCTAGGTCCAAATCAGGTTCCGACAAACTAATAATCCAAAGATCTGACTGAGCTCCCTACTCCAATTTAATGAAGACAAGTTCAATAATCAACCTTGATTCTCCTTCTTTTTCTTTTCTTTCTCTTTTCACTTCTTTTCAAATAAGTGTTTGCTAAGGGACTAGCAAAGGTAAAGTATAGGGGTGATGAATCCCTGATCATCACTCTTTATTCTTTTATTTTAGCTAATTATCTTGGCAAAGCATTATATAAATAGATATAAATACAATAAGTTAGCATTATGCATGCATTTGTTAATATTACATAATTAGCATGTATTTGTGCAAAAAAAAGAATAAAGAAAAAGAAAAAGGAAGGAGGTATTTAGAATAAATACAGAGTGGTCCGAACCCCAAGAGAAGGCCAAACATGGCCTGATCGCCAAATAAAACAAGTAGAGAGAGATAGGACCTACTCTATATTGTACATATCATGGGTGTAAATAAATAATTATTTTTGACAAAATAAAAATAAAAATATTTGTACCTCCTTGAATATGTTCCTAAAAATAAAATAAAAAGTAGAATCAAAATAAAAAATAAAATAAAATAAATTTCTCTCTCCCTTGTACATAATACATGTATATATGCTTTCTTCTTTATTTATTATACACATGTAAATAAATAATAAAAATAAAATAAAAATTACTTTATATACCACAAATTATGTTGTAAATAAATAAAATATAAAATTAGGGTATTTCTCTAAAAAACAAAATAAAAATAATTGTATAAAATACATAGGTATATTATACTTGTATATAATACACTACAGTGTATATAGACTAATTTATTTTTCAGAAAAAAATAAATAAAAATCACAGGAAAATAGTTTGAAAAATAACAAACATTTTTCATGTTATACACTTTTTTATTTAAAATCATTTACTTGTTTTTGTTTAATTTGTAAGTATTTTGTATATTCTATTTTCCTGATTCGTCCACGTCATGTTGTTGACCCTGGTCAACCCCCTCTTCCAGGGCTTGACCCGACCTGATCTCTTCGTCGTGCCTTTTTCTCCGAATTTCCCCGGTCGGGTCATGTAGCCCCTCGCCCTGATTCTTAGCATGTGGTCTCCCCTTGGATCCAGCACCCTCGCGGATCCCTAAGAAGACACGGATCTTTCTCGGTCGCGTACCCTTGCCTGATTCCTCCAGCCTCCTAAGAACTCTATTAAATCTCCCATCTGCCTCCCAAGAGAAGCAGCTCATGCCTCGCTCCCATCTCTAACCCTAGCCACCACCAGCTGAGTGACAACTGCTTGGAGCACCGCTCGACGCCCGGTTTGGTGCGGCAGAGCTGACGCTCAACCTTCGTGGCCAGATCTCCGTCGCGAGTAGCCTCCCCCGCCTTCCGCATCGAGGTTGAGGCCATCACCCCGACGTTCATCTTTGCCTGGAGCTCAGGAGCAATCCCATATCTTCAGGTAACCTTTATACCCTCCACATTTCCTGTTTCGATTCGATTCCATCATTCATCACCGCTGTGTGTTCATCCGCTCCGACCAGCTGGTCGGAGCCCCGTTATCCACTCCCAGCCGCTTCGATCGACCCGCACGCTTGCCCTCCATCTCGCATCGCAATATGATTACCCTTAGCCTCGACCATCAGGCCGAGATTAGGTCCTAGATCTCCCCTACCACTTTCGCCGAAGATCGATCATCACCCCCCCCCCCCCCCCCCCGCTTCTTTGGTTTTAGCGTCAATAATCCAGACCGGAGCCCTGCCCCGAGTCCCAGCTTTCCCTTACAGGTGATAGCGCGCGCTAAGGACCCCCTATTCCCTTCATCAGAGGTTCACCAGAGTAGCTCCATACCCCCTTCATCGCCACGCTCATCAGACCGGCGACTCCTCCATTGGACCCGCTCAGTCGACGCAGAAGCTTTCCACGACCATTCATGTGCCTTTAGATCGACCATCGGAGCTGAGAATCATCTCCTTGGCCTCGGTGAAGTTCACCCGACGTTGTTCATCTAGGCTTCTCCAACACCGTTGGATCAGCCCTACCCCTCCAGATCGCATCTGGACTGCTGATACAACAGGCTTTTCAGACCGTTGGAGGACAGATCTGACGCATATGCGCCCCACATCCCAGACCATTCCTGAGGCGTCAGATCTGACACCTGCAACGGATCAGAGCCACACGATCACGCCCCCACCAGCGGCCTCTACGTGTCCCACGTGCCTCTCACGTGCTGCAAGGGTATATTGCATTTTTCCTCCTGTACTTTTTATGTGTTATGTTTTAGTTTTCTAAATAAAGTTGTAGTTTGAACTATTTGCACTTTAGTCCCTATGTTTTCTGGTATTTTCTTTTTAGTCCTTCTTGTCTGAAGACACGTGCTCGATCACTTGCACTGTGGTGTTTTTGCATGCTTGGCCCTAGATATTTATATTAATGTTTGAAGGAAACATTTTATGGAATTGCATTTATGCCCATGTATGTGGATTAGATGGCATGTGTGTGTTTTTGTGGGAATTTTGCACTATTACCCTCGAACTTTTTATGCTTGTTACTGTTTAGTCCAGAAACTTAAACTATTTGTATTTAGGTCCCTATGACCTATGTGTCCAGAAACTTAAACTATTTGCATTTAGGTCCATATGAACTATTTGCATTTAGGTCCATTTAATTGAATAAACTATTTGTATCCACTCCAAAAATTCCCAAAAATTACTAGTAGCTCTTACTACTGTGTAATATTTTTGGTAATTTTTGTGAGGCAATTTGATTTTATTTGCTATTTTCTAAAAATCAAAAACCCTAAAAATGTTTTTGTCTATTTTAGAAAATAGCAAAAAATAGAAAAATACCCCTAAAAATGCTACAATAATTTTTGTATGCTAGTTTTGACTTTTTTTAATTTCATTAGAATTTTCATATCATTATCTTTTATAAAACCCAGAAAAATCACAAACGACCAAAAATCTTATAAAAATCATTATAAATTCTACAAAAATCAAAAACATGTATTTTCAATTTCTGTAGTTAGATATTTTTACCTATTTTCGTATAAAATTAAACCAAGAAATTTGGGACACTTTAGATATTTTAAAGTTGCCTTTTCGTTAGGTTGTACACTGTTTTCATATTTTATCTTTCTTTTTTATAAAATTATATAAAAATCTGAAAAATCCCACAAAATACCCAAAAATATTTACATATTTTAAAAATATAAAAACATTTCTATTTTGAATTTTAGACCCTTTTTATCCTTAATAAAAATTGTTGTAGTGTGATTCCTTTTGTCTTTTTATTCATTTTCTTATTAGAAAATCAAAAAAATTGCAAATTAAAAACCACCGAAAAGATTCATGTTCTTCTTTGATTTCTCGAGTACTTCATAGGATTAGCCCGTACTCCATGTGTTTGACCATGGTCGCTATACCAGGTTAAATAAATAGCGAGATCGCTTCTTTCGATTTTTATGCTTCATTGCTTTTTATTGGTGGTCCAAATTTTCTTGATTGGTTGTGCCTTGCGATTCGGGTCGCAACGACCGTAGATATTACTTAACCCGAGTTGCCTGGGCCCATCACCAGGTTCGATTTCCATACACCAGTTGTGCTAATAGCTTTGCAGTCTGCCTCTGACGACGAATAGAATTATGTGCTTGACTTTGAGTCAGGTCATTGCCATTTCGTCTGCTTGATCTTAAGTTCCACTTCTCTGCCTGGAGAACAGAAGTTCGTCATCCTTATCTGGTAATCGAAAGAAACTCTAGCAGTCCTATTGAAGGCCGCCCAAGGATGATCTATGAATCTCTCCAATGATTGGGATATCCATATTAGGACAGTGAAGTTTACTTTGTATTCTTGTCCCTCAATCCAAATGATAACATTCTTGACTTCACCCTTAGCTCTCTTCATATATATACACAAAATGGAGTAGTGCTCTTGATTTGCATTATGGACCCAACTCTAGTTTCTCATATAAGGGTAAGGGTAAAAGATTAATTGATGAACTGTTATCTAGGAGAGTGCGTGCAAATGCTATGTCATTAATACGACTCACCACATAATGTGCACCCATATCTCTCTTCTTTCGTGGCAACTACTAGTTCTTTAGAAAATATATTGTGGCAACCTATAATACATGTGTCTTTACATAATTTTTCGGCTTCTTTATGTTAACCCTAGGAGTGCAACACACCTTCAAATATTTTTGGAAAGCAGGATGGCATGCCCCCATACTCATCAAATGGGACTTTAACAATAATGTTATCTTTACAAAATTGTGTCATTTCAAGATCATCTTTTTAAATCTTTTTAACTGTGTTCTAACCTGTTATTAGAGCATGGAGGAAAGGGATTGAACAAGCAGAATGTGAAGATGAAGAACTCGAATCATAAACTGAAACATGCTTCTTTTTATTTCTTAAATCAAGGTTCTTCATACATGAATATTTTAAAACAAACTTTGAATTTAAAACATTATTGTCTACTAAAGGTTGGGGAATGCCTGCTGGTGGTACATCCTCCTCAACCGAAGGTGCAAGGTCCTCCATAGACTCTGAATATGATCCATGCTGCTAGCATACTATCATACTCCTCTCTTGGTCCATAAAAGATGTCTTCTTTCGTTGAATGGGCTATTGATGTTGATGCATGTCCTCCTCATCTTTTAAAGACTCCTTAGTTAGAGCTTCAGAAAGGCCCTATCCATGTCCCTTGCTCGGTCAGGTATGACCGCGATCCTTCTGCTTCTGAGTGACATTTGATTAACACAATTAAACAGAAGAATCTCATGTGCAGATCTAGGTGAGTCTGAGTAATGTACCTGACTATACTAATGTTGATGCTAAGGTTGATTCAAGTTGTTGGGGTTAACCTGAACCTGGGCAAGAATGGGTGTAGATGGTGCAGATTGCTCATCATGTAGACGATATAAGAGATTTAGGTCAACCCGCAAATCATGTACCTCATTCCTGTAGGAACACAACTCCTCAAGAATTTGTTGTTGAAACTCGGTGGGCCCTAACAGAGGTAACTGTTGTTGTTGGGAAGAATAAGAGGGAAAATGTGAAGATTGACCCTAATGGCACTTCTATTGTTGTGGGGGTGCTGAACATGTGGGCCTTGCTGACCCGACTGGTACACCTATTGACGGACGTATGTCTGATGTTGCCTCTGCAATTGAGAGTGGTAAGTGATGAATACTCATTCATCACTCTTTATTCTTTTATTTTAGCTATTTATCCTTGCAAAACATCATGCATATAGTTGTAAATACAATAAGTTACCAAAATGCAAGCATTTGTTAATATTCAATAATTAGCATGTATTTATGCAAAAATAAAAGAATAAAGAAATAAAGAAAAAGAAGGAAATATTTAGAATAAATATTGAGTGACCTGAACCCAAGAGAGGGCCCAATATGGGCCTGATCACAAAATAAAAGAAGTAGAGAGAGATAGGGCCATTCATTAGTGTATATATTCCTTCTTATTTGTACATATCTTATTTTCACAAAAAGAAAATGAAAATGCGTTCTCCTTATTTTGCATATATTTCTAAAAATAAAATAAAAATGAGAAAAATAAAATCAAAATAAAAACCAAATAATTTCTCTCTCTCTCACTCTTGTACATGCCATGTATATATGTACTATACCTATTTATTTCACCCTTGTAAATAATCGATAAAAATAAAATAAAAAATATTTATACTCTAAGGTTTATGTTGTAAATAATAAAATATAAAATTAGGGTATTTATACAAAAATAAGAAATTAAAAATTAAAGTATAAAATACATAGGTATTTTATACATGTATATAATAAAATATAATGTATATAACATAATTTATTTTTCAAAAAATATTAAAATCGCTAAAAAAATAGTTTGAAAATAAATAAACATTTTTTATTTTGTAAATATTTTCAAAAAAAATTGTTTGCTATTTTATTTTTAATTTACAAATCTTTTTCTTTTCCTTTTTTCTGATTGGTCCAGAGGGAGTGTTGACCCCTGGTCAACTCTCCCCTCCGGACCCTTCTTCGCGGATCTGTTCCATTTGCCCGACTTCTCCCATTTTTCTGGAATGGATCCGATGCCCGTTCGCCCCGATTCTTGCGCCCGCTTCTCCCCCTAGGATCCACGGTCCTTCCGGACCCCTAGGCGAGAGCGGATCTACCTCGGTTCACGCTCTAGTGCCCGTTCAACCTCGTCACTTGGGATATCCTATAAAACCTAAACTTCATTGCCCAGCTCAGTAGCTCGCGCCGCAAGCACTTATTCTACCCTAGAGAGATTCCCCTCGGTGACAGCAATCGGAACCCTTCTTTGGTGGCCGAAATAGGCGCCTGCAGCCGTTGCTCAAGGCACGCGGCCGGAGCGCCGCCATGTTCGAGCCTCCCAGCCTGCCACAGCTTGGTCGAGGCGATGACCCACCTCTCTGCATCCTCCTAGAGCTCAGGATTTATTTGAGATCCTCAGGTAGACCCTTCATCGATCCTAGTTCTATTTATTTCCAAATCCTTCATCGGTTCTCCGCCGGCTCCGCCCTAGTGGCCGGAGCTCCATCTGCCACTTTCATCCGTTCAGATTGACTCGTCGTTCCATCGTCACCCTTCTCCCATAGTCTGATCATCTCGATCTTGGCTAGTCGAGCCAAGATTGAGCTAGGTTCCTTCCGTCGCCTTCGCCGGAACCGTCCTCCGCCTCCCACCGTCGCTTCACTTTGCTTTTTATCCAATAACCCTCGTTGGAGTATCCCTCCGAGCAGCATCTTTCATCTGCAGGTCAAGAAGTGCCCAATTTCCCCCCAGCTTGCATTCCATTCACCTCGCCAGAGCCATCCCAGGTTACCAACACCTTCCTGGAGATCTGACCGTTGGAAGCTCCATCCGCCACCGCCATCCGACGCGGAAGAGCACCACAAGTCGAACCCCTCCTCTTGATCATCCATCAGCCGCTCGGAGTGCTTCCAGTCCTCCGACGAACTTCGCTAGGGAGTAGTTCGTCCAGCTGTACTCTCCATCATCGGATCTTCCTTCTTCGCCAGACTGCATCTGGGATGTCCAACACCTACGCATGTCAGGCCGTTAGATATCAGATCTAACGGCCATGTACGCCCCATGTTCGCCATCTTGTCAGAGCCGTTGGATGCACCAGTCGTCTTCGTCAGGACCGTTCATTGCCAGCCATTCACTGCCCGCCACCTGTCACCCACGTGACCTGCACGCTTTGGCTGGGTAATTTGCGCCACACCTCCCAGCAGTTTCTTTATGTTCCTAGATAGTCTGTTAAATAAATAGTGCACTGTGGACTTTTTGCATAGTAGCCTCTGTTGTTTTCACTATTTTCTATTTAGTCCTCCTTGCATGTGTGCATGTGCATCGTCACGTGTTTTGTTGGTACATTTACATGTATGCCCTCGGGTTTCTTGGCTGTTATGAAATGAAATTTAGTTTTATTATTTGCATCCATACCCATGTATGTAGTGTAATTGGACATATGCTGGAATTAGTGTGAAAAGTACATGTGCCCCCTCAGACTTTTAAAATATGTTATCATTTAGTCCTCGAAACTTCTTTTTCTTGCATTTCAGTCCCTGTGTGCTGTGAGTGTTTGATCGGTTGAATAAAATAGCAATTCTCCTCCAAACTTCACGAAATTTGGAGATGTGGCCCCTGCCACTGTGTAAAAATTTACATGAATTTTTGGGCCCTTTTTGTTTTGATATTCTATTTTTAAAATTTAAAAAACCTTGCATTTTGCTTCTGTCTAAATTGAATAATCAACTAAAAAATAATTAAAAAGCCTCTTAAAAATCCAAAAGATCACCTTGTGCTTCTCTTGTTGTGTTTTTAATTCTGTCAAATTTTTATTTGATTTGGATATCTAAAAACCCTAAAAATTGAAAAACACTAAAAAACTCATAAAAATCATTAAAAATTAGAAAAAAATAAAAAAATACAATTTATTTTCCTGCAGTAATTATTTGTAGTTTTTCATAAAATATTGCTAGACTTTTATAGGTTATTTTTTTATTTTTAAATAGCCTTTAGAGTCTGGCTACACAGTAGCTTGCAGTTTTGCTCTTATTTCATTTTTAGAAAATTCACTAAAAAATAATAAAAATCTAAGAAAAATGACAAAAACACCTGAAAAGGTATAAAATCCAAAAATATTTTTATTAATTTTCTGACATGCTTTTGTATGTTTAATAAATATTTGGTTGTGCTTTTTTGCCATCTTTTATTCATTTTCCTTAATTTTAAAAATCACAAAAAATTAAAAAATATAAAAATCCACCAAAATATTTTTATTCTTTTTATTTTGAGCCCCGACTACATCGTAGGATTTGCTCAATCTGTGCTCCTTGAGATCGGCCCTGGTAGCTATACCAGATTAAATAAAATAGCGAGACCGCTATTTGATTTACCTTATTTGATTGATTTTCACATTTGGTGGTCTTTCTTCTTCTTGATCGAGCGAGCTTCGCGGTTCGGGTCGCAACGACCCTGATTTATACCTTCACCCGGATCGCGGGGAATTTTACGCTCATCAGAATGGCGTCGTTGCCGGGGAGCACGGCTTGGTAGCCGATTTTCTTTTTGGTTTTCATTTCACGATTTTTGTTTCTTTCGCGGTTTTCGCAGCTTTTTCGTTTTCTTTTGTTTTCTTTTTATTTGTTTTTATTTTATTTTTGTTTTTGTTTTTGATTGTGTCTATTTTTATTTCTTTTTATTTTACTTGATTTTTATTTTTATTTTTGTATTTTATTTCATTTTGCATTATTATAATAATTGTGGTTTGACATATCTCTTGTTTACCTTTCTTGCGAGGGCTCGATGACCGAGGCAGCTTTCTTTGGGAGGCCGACACAACCGCAAGATTCAGAGGTGGCTCCTTTCTGTATAGAGCCGCAGGAGAGCACGAGCGAGGCGAGCAGGAGTGAGGGAGTGTTAGCTTAGGTTTAGTCTAGTTTCATTTTCAGCAGATTATTATTATTGTAATAATACAGGGACAGACTCAGAGACTTTCAGAGACTTGGTGATTTTCGGGGTCTGTTTCGTCGGGCAACGGTGTGCTTGGGGGACCTCACCGTGTTTTTCGCCAGCTTTTTAGTTTTTATTGCCTTTTTATTTTATTTTGTTTTCTCGAGGATTCAGACTTAGCTTAGGAATTTCTTGCTCTGTGACGTAATTAATTAGGTCCCAACCTTAATTAGACTGTCTATTCCCCATAAACCGATAATTGGACCTTAATTAATTAATTAATTAAAAGCTCACCTGGTCACTCGAGGGGTCACTTGCCGCTAGAGGCCGTATAAAACACTGGCAGGATCCGTTGTGGCGGATACCGATCGGCATCAGAGACTGGACCCCGACCCCTCTCGTTGACTCGTTAGCTCATGTGCTTCACGTGTAGAAATTTTTGTTAAGGTTGTTTTACTTGCTGCATCATTTAGCTTAGTTTATTTTCTGTCTTTCAATTATGCGCGGATCATTTTGCATGTAGAGCGCTGGAGACAAGGTATGCATTTCTGACTCAGCATGCATCATTGAGTTTCATCACGCACCGACTTTTTTGTCTTCTCCCCCCGTTTTCTGGACTTAATAAAATCAGAAGAACTGAAAAATCCGTTAGGTGATTGTTTATTTCTGAAAATATCTAAAAAATTAAAACCATAATATTGGGACTGTTAAGCAAACTTGACCTAAAAATCATCTCACCAAAAAAATCGTATTGGGAGAGCAATCCCCTCATTGGATGGTTTGTATGGACGAGAGAGTGACACACTCTTTAGGCTAGAGTCATATCCGACCCCTTTTCAGACTACTGATTTTGAGCTAGTTGTTCTTCAGTGAGGATCGCTCCGGTCTCCGGTAAAGCGGGCCGCAATATCCTTAGCAGAGCAAGTCGATCGGGTAGTCAGTAAACGGTCTGTGGCTTGTACTGGTTGAGAAAGATCTAGTTTGGGATCGGGACAGTTCCTGGGGCGTTGGATTCCCTACAGTTTGCTTAATCACTCCGATAGACTGTCTTATCACCAAAATAAAAACAACAAGATAAAAGACCGAACCTTTATGGTCATCAGCTCCGCGTGCGTTGGTGAATTGGGGGTATTGTTTGACCATCATGTATGCTATTCAGATCTCATCCACCTTACTCGCAGATCGAGATGATGGGTCGGAGGTCCCTTAGGCAACCTCTGGCAGCACCGCTTTCAAGCACTCCGGCCCTCTCATCTAGGTTGGCTCGCGAGAGCCGAGACCCGCTCTGCGAGCCCGAGTTCGATTCAGCCATGTTCCCCCTTGACCACCCTTCTAATACCAGTCCTGAGGTACCCAATCAGAGATATCAGAGAGAGCAGCAGCCAGTTGATTTATCGACACCTGAGTTTGGGTATTTTGCCTTTGTAGAGATCATGGCCAGCAGCGAGGACCACACCGATGGCCCCAGAGCCAAGCAGACATATGTTTTGGACGAGGGTGCGATCAACAACACCTTGTTATCCTCCCTTGAGATGATGCAAAGACAGATCCACGATCAAGGAGCTTTCATGGTGGACATGTGCCGGGAGATGGAGCAGATGAGAGCAGATAGAGAGCAACACAGACCCGTTGGAGGAGATATTCCTGAGGGAGACAGCCAGTCCAGCCAGCAGCATGAGCATGCCCGATGAGAGAGTTGCACAACCCTGGTGCAACTCTGACACATAGATGGATCGTGTTGCCGACCATAGCGGGAGACTTCAAGTTCCCGCCACAGACGATTCAGCTCCTTCCTCGCTTTCACGGACTCGCCACCGAGGAGACACATCTTCATCTCTAGGAGTTCGAGATGATCTGCACTACTGTCCACGATCGCAGCGTGGACGAGGACACCATCAAGATGATGGCATTCCCTTTCTCCCTCATCGATAGAGCAGCCAACTGGCTAAAGCATCTCGGGAGATTTGTGACGACATGGGAACAGCTCCGGAACGAGTATCTTAACAAGTATTATCCACTCGGTCGGACCAATGCAGCGAGGGCCCTGATCAGCAACTTTTCCATGCTCCCCAATGAGCAGTTTCACGAGGTATGGGATCGCTTCAGGGAGCTTACAGATCGGTGCCTCCATCATGACATCTCAAAGCCGAACCTTGTTCAGAGTTTTTTCTGCGGGCTTACATCGGAGCTGTAGGGGTTAGTCAACGCATCCTGTGGAGGATCGTATTTCTCCAATGATGAGGACCAGGTTTGGTCCATCTACGAGGAGATGGTCGAGAACTACACTGGCATGTCTCAGACTCGCCTCTACACATAGGGGAAGCCCCAGCCACATGTCGTGTCCTATCAGAGGATAACATGGGTCGATGCCGGTCCCTCTACTTCGTCAGCGGCAACAGCATAGGCAGAGTCGACAGCCGCCGACATGGGTATCATCAACGAGAAGCTGGATCGGATCGAGTTGATAGAGAAGAAGCAGTGCCAAGGTATGTCACAGATTGATCAGATGGCACAGACACTGAGTGACCTGATGACCCAGATCATGTGTATCCATGTGGCACACACAGCTTCTCAGCCCCGTCTCGGGTCACGGGTAGACATCGGCAGCAGCAACAGTTCGGCCCAGCCCTTCGCTCAGTACTGACAGGTCCACCTTGTACAGGAGGAGCCATACCAGCTGCAGCAGCAGCAATACATCTAGTCGCCACCATCTCAGGATAGCCAGATGGTGGTGTATCAACCGGACCAACCCCTGGCAATACTCCCCCCACCCACTTACGAGCAGGAGCCGTTGATGGATGTCAATGGGATATGGTATGACCGACCCCAGCCTGGGATCCGACGAGACCATCCCAGATTCCGTTAGACGACCGGAGGTACCAGTTCTCAGTGATAGCCCTTCCGCTACCCTTAGTTAATTCGGTTAGAATAATGTCCAAATTAATTTTAAATGTTCGTTGCAGTCGGATAACGAGAGCTAATCAAAAACCACTTTTAATTTAATCAAGTCAATTTCAAGCGGTAAATTTTTTTTTACTTGGTGAAGTCCAAGGTCGAACTCATGGAGGCAACTGTCTCCTCAGGTGAATTTCTAGCAAAGTCCAAGTGTCAAATTTTCGGGTAATATTTTTTTTGGTCTTTTTCTATTTTTCTATGCAGGACACATGCAACAATCAAGCCAATTTAAAGTTAAATCAGTTAAGGTTTCAAATGAAGTCCAAAAATTATAAAAATTGGCCATATGATGAAATATGGTGAAAATAAACTACCCTATTTTTTTGGAATTTTTCGACACTAAACAAATTTACTGTGAATTAAACAAGAATGTAGGGTGATTTTGACTAATTTAATTTTAATAAATATCAAATCACAAAGTTTTGGGGAACTAAAATCATCCTAGATAGAACTAATGATGAGGAATCTAGGAAAATTGTCAGACCTTAATTCTAATGTGAAATGAACCTAATAAAATTAAACTAAGGAAATCACTAATTAATTTATTTAGGCCTCAAAATGCGTGCAAATGAGATGAAATTTTTATGCAATGTTAAGTTAATTATCCTAGAGCTACTACGATTTTTTGGGAATTTTTGGAGTTACAGAGAATTAACTATTAATTAAAAGGTCCAATTGGGCAAAATATCACAGAAATAAACCAATTAATTAATTAAAAATTCTACTGTTATTACAAAAATGTGCCAAGTGCCACACAAGATCCAGAACAAGTTAAGCTACAACATGAAATTTTTAGAACTAAAAAATGATGAAATATGACACCTAGGTATGTGTGCAAAGACAGGGGTGTGATTGCAATATAGAAAATAAAAATTACATAAAAATAAATATGCTGACAGGGACTTATATGCAATTATCTAGAATGCAGGGGGGTGGAATGCAATTTCTCCACTGGCACACGTGCTCCTCACGTGGGGGTGCTTCACTGGGACTAGATCGCAATTTCTGAAATTTCTAGGGGCTCCCTTGCAATTTACCCAGGTGCACGTGCTGCTCACGTGGGGTGCCTTAGGCTCGGGTGACGTCGGCGGCTCGGGACAAGGCTCGGGTGCCCTGGAGGTTTGACTGAGGCTCGGAGAAGCTTCGGGTGGTCCGAGCCTAGAGGTCGGGGAAGAGGCTCAGACCGGGGCTACGTGGCGCGGTCTGGACGGTTGGATCTAGATAGATCCAACGGCTACTGCTAATGAAGACGTGGCGCGATCAATCCCGTTGGATCTCGGATGATCCAACGGTGGCTGAGTGAGGCAACGTGGCTGTCTATGGACCGCTGGATCTAGATGGATCCAACGGTGATGTGCTGCTCCGGTGATTGGACACGTGGCTCGCTCCTGTCCGTGGGATCACAGCTGATCCCACGACTGTCTGCTGCTCCGGATGACTGGCGACGTGGATGGCGTTGGACCGTTCGATCAAGATGATCGAACGGTGGCTGGAGCTTCATCCTCAACGGTCCTCTGCCACCTGCGGAGGAGTTGGCGGGGCTCCGACGAACAGGGGTCTGCTCCGCCTCGTCGTCCTGGCGTCTATGAAGGTCGACGGCGACTCTAAAGCAGCTCGGAAGGTTCACGGCGGTGTGGCGAAGGCTCAGGAGGTCTCAGGAGCGGAGGAGGAACTGTGAGGCACGGTGGCGATGCAGCTCGATGGGGTCTTCAGTGAGCTTCCGACCAATAAACGAGATGGTACCTTCAAGGGTTAGAAGTATAGCCGAAGCATGTGGGGGCGTTCGTGGAGATGTGGGAAGTGACGGCGAGGCCTAAGGCGGTGCACGGGTGGTCCGACGATGGTGCTCCGCCCAAGTGGCGGAGCTGGAGTCGATGGAAGGTGAAGTGCGTTGTTGGAGGGCAATAAATGGAGCGCGAAGGTCAGAGCTCCGTCGCGGAGCTCGGCGAGGTGAAAGTGGAGCGAGAAGGTCACGGTGGAAGGCGAATTAAATAGGAGAAAAACCAAAGAAAATCAGAAGAAGATCAAAGAAGGATGGAGGGGGTTACCTGGGGATTGGAGCTCGGTCTCGAGTTCTAGGTCGTTGCTCGAAGGGTTGGTAGGGCCCTGAGCTCAAGCAGCTTCGCGGAGGAGGGGCTGCAGCATGGCGGTGGCGCCGTGGATTTCGCCGGAGAAGAAAGCTGTCGTCGCTCGAAGAGAAGGTCAATTGTTGTCACCAATCGCACGCTCTGAGCTGTAGGGTTCCTCACGTATTGGTGGATAGCCGTGAAGTTGGCCGGAGGGCGAGGATTTATAGGGAGAAGGTGTTGGGTTGGCTGGTGACGAGGTGAAGTTCGTGGGGTTTGCGGAGCGTCTCTGGTGGAAGTCGTGGTGAGTGGGGTAGTTGGCGAGGATGAGGGAGAGTGGGGGTGATCGTGGAGGCATTGGTGGTCGGAGAGGGTTGCTGGAGTGCGGCCGAGAATAGAAAGGGGAAGCCCCTCGCACAAGGCTGAGAACGTGGGAGAGAGGGGCGCCGGAGGTGGAAGACGAGGTCGTGGCCGTTGGATCTTGTGATCCAACGGCCCAGATCAAAGCGCTAAGGAGTGGGTAAGATCTGATCGGAGGCGAGGCGATCTGAAGGGTGCGATTGCACCACGTGGAGCGATGGGGGCGAAGCACGAGCGGGCGGTTGAGATGGTGGGGATGAGATGAAGGCGTTGATCGAGTGGCGCAAAGAGTCGCCACGTGGCGTGATGGGAGTGAGGCGCGCACGGGCGGTTGAGATGGAAGATGGGGAAATGATCTGACGGTGGAAGTAAAAGGTGTACGTGGAGCGCAGCTAGACGTTGGATCAAGAAGAATATCCAATGGCTGAGAGCAGGGGCGGCTAGGGCATGGGGAGCGGGTCGCGTGGCGCAACCAGAGGGCGCCACGTGGCCAGCTGTGATTGGCTGAGAAGAGAAATGAATGTAGAGAGAGAAGGAGGCCGAATTTGGAAAAACTCAAAACATGAAAGTTGTAGATCTTGATGAGATTTACAAGTTTCATGTTGACCAAAGATGGAGATGAGGTCAACTATGATACAAAAATACAAGAGTACAAATATACACATATATAGTATACATAGAGGCCCAAAAACCCAACTTCTTCATACGAGCTCCAAATTGGATGAAATTAGTCTCATTTTAAAGGTCTTTTAATGTGTATTATTCTGAAAGAAAGTGAGTAGACCTATTTTGGAGGTGGTATGAGGGAGTTTGCAGGCTTTTTATGAATCAGGGCTTCTAGGTCTTTATTGGATATTTTACAAAGGAGATCTTGGCTTTCTTCCTTATATTATTAACTACAGGTGTACATATTATAAGGGAGATGTTATTTTAATAGGTGAATAATTTACAATCGATCTTGGCTTCTTATTTAATGCAACATGTAAATGCTAAAATGCGTATTTTATGAATGCATGTATGAATGTTATTTATGCATTATAAAGGGAAATATGCATCTATTTACTCGGGAACAAGACTCTATTTTCAACTTTTAGAGTGATGAATCACAGATTCATCAACCCCCTATACTTAAACCTTGCTCGTCCCTGAGCAACTAAATGAAATGCAAGAGTGAGATGATTTTGGGTTCCATACCAAGGTCATGAACAAAAGTTGAAAATGGAGCTTGACTCAACCTTTGTATTAATTGTGTGGTGGAACCTTATTGGGACCTGAACTTAAGACCTAATAGACTTCAAGTTCCACAAGTCTTCTATTCAAGACGCCTCACTAGTCAGGTCAGAACAAATCCTCAAACGCATATTTTTGATGACTATGATTCTTACTTGTACTGTGTAAGTGAAATATAACTCTTCACATCAGAAATGACTCAGAACCAGCCTCCTCTAACAAGGTAACTCAATAACCCGGTCCAGTAACTCTTTCCTCGAGGAGCGGGGTATTCCCTTCTAAGTTCAAGTGCGACCAACTCAAAAGGAGGGGTAGAGAAAAGAATGGGCGGTAGCCAGTGTAGCTACCTATCCCGGCCTGACCAGTGTAGCCAAGTCATCCAGCTGCATTTCTTTGCTAATATACAGACTCCGACAGGTATTTTATTTTCACTTGGACCTGTCTGATTTTTTTGGAGTTTTGCAATTTTTTTTTCAAACTCATACAAGGTGCAGCATGTACATCAGGAGTTTTTCCTCTTGATTCAGTAGACTATCCCTCTTTTGAAGCATTATTGCAACCCACAGCATCCCGTCCTTAGACGTCAACACTACCATACTAGGTTGAGATGCACTACCCTCCCTAGAGGAGGATGGATGTTTCCACCCGTGTGCTACTCCAATCTAAAGGATTCTACCTCCTCACCACCTCATCAATGAAGAGCTACGTGCATTGTGCTTGTCCAAGTTAGGTCACTGTCTATAAGAATCATGCGTATGCACGAGATATTCTACTTAGACTAATCAAGATGACATGTGAACATAGACTTGCGGACTCAAAGAATTAAGCCACTTGACCTGAGAAATCTTAACTCCAGCTCCTATAAGGTTCCTCTGAAATTAGGTGGATTAACGTCAAATCAAGTCCATCCTCAATATCTACTCATAACTTGGTTCAGAACCCACTAGCTTTTCACTTTGCATATGCAAGATATGCAGATGAGATGCAGATGTCATGCTATGTAGATGAATGTAAATGCAAGACTCTTTTTTTTCTTTTCAGATGCAGAGATGATATGCAAGAGTAAATAAGAAGCCTATTTTTTTCCTTTTTTTGAATTTTTTCAAAGCTTTGGTATACCTCCTATGTTACAACAATTTACAAGAGTTTATATAAGTATTATACAAAATTTACAAGTGTTATAAAATATACAAGTATACTTTTTTTTTCAAATTTTACCCCACCCGTAATTATTGCAAAAATATATACAAAGAGTACACGAAAATACACGAAAGTACGGGCTATGGGTAAAGTATATATGTAATATATACACGCCCCCTATACTTAGCGTGTGCTATGTCCTCAGAGCACGAAAAGCGAGGAAAAAGACATAGCTCGTGCTAAGCGTAGGAGAGCTAAAGATAAGGAAAATGTATAGAAATCGACCGGCCCCCCTATACTTAGGCTCTGGAAGCCTAAGTGTAGAAGCAAGTCAAAAAGTGGGGTGGACGAGGTCAAGAAGAGAAGTGGATGAATATACAATGCGGGCATCGGTCCCCCCTATACTTAGGCTCAGGTCAGCCTAAGTGTAGGACGGAAGTGAGTATGAGGACCAATGTGATCTGGAGAATGTACAGTGAACCGACTTAGGTGACTCATCCCCCCTATACTTAGGATCTGGTCATCCTAAGTATAGTCCAAGATAGTGATCTAATGAGGCGGGGATGAGTTACTAGAGTCACGGGGGAGAAAGGACAGAATGTACGGGAGTGGTGATATATACAAATGAGTCGGTCTGAATCTTTCAAGATGCTACAGATGGCTAGAGCTCACTGCTGCAAGGTCTCATACGCGGCTCGAGGTGTATCTATTGCATCTGTCTCGCGCATGAATACAATCTCCTCAACATGTACTAACTGCTCATTGGATTCGACGAAGTGCTTCAACAGTTGTCCATTCACTAGGAATGTCGGTGCGTCATCTGCGAGATCTGAGATCTCGACACATCCACTATCATGCACCGTACGGACGACAAATGGGCATGTCCACTTGGACTTCAACTTGCCTTGGAAGATCTTCAACCTAGCATTAAACAACCATACCTTCTGTCCAGGAACAAAGGTCTTTCGTCTGATATATCTATCATGCCAACGCTTCACCTTGTCCTTGTACACCAAACTGTTGTCATATGCACGGTTTCTGACTTCCACAAGCTCATTCAGATCCAATTCTCTCTGCTTCTGCCCAAGGTGTGTGTTCCAGTTGACCTTCTTAATTGCCCATTCTGATTTGTGCACTGACTCTGCGAGCAAATGGCACGGCTTTCCGAATACCATTCGGAATGGGGAGGTTCCTAACGGTGTCTTGTAAGCTATCCTATACGTCCAGAGGACTTGGTCTAAGATCTGAGACCAGTCCTTCATGTCCGGGCGGACAAGCTTCTGCAATATAGTCTTCACCTCCCGATTCGACACCTCGGCCATACCATTGGTCTGTGGGTGGTAAGGGCTAGCAACACGGTGTTCGATGCCATAGTCCTTCAGGAGTTTCTTCACCTCCCGATTCACAAAGTGGCTACCCCCATCGGATATCATCATTTTGTGGATCCCAAACCTAGAGATTATGTGTTCTCTGATGAATTTATAGACAGTCCTGCTGTCTGCAGCTCAGGTCGGGATAGCTTCCACCTATATGGATAGATAATCCACCGCAAGAAGGATATACTCGAACCCGTGGCTAACAGGAAATGGGCCCATGAAATCGATGCCCCAAGCGTCAAAGACATCACAAATGATGACAGGCTGCATCGGCATCTCATCCTTGGAACCAACGGTTCCTCCCATTCTCTAAAATACTGGACACGACTTCGCGAAGGCGATGGCATCGCGAAACAGAGTCGGCCAGTAAAAGCCACACTGAAGTACCTTCCATGCGGTCCTCTTCCCGGAGTGGTGTCCTCCTGCCTCCAAGCTGTGGCATAAAGAAAGGACACTCTGGTATTCCTCCTGAGGAATACACTGTCTCCAGACACAATCCGGTCCTTCAAAGAAAAGGATCGGATCCTCCCAATGGTAGTGTCTAGCGTCCGACTTCAGTCAGTCGATGTGGATCTTGGGCCAATCTTCAGGAACCTTCTTGGAGACAAGATAGTTCACGATATTGGCGTACCATGGGAGTGAGTCGACAATAAAAATCGACTCGTCAGGGAAGGAGTCTCGAATAGATGAATCCTCGGAAGTATTAAGATCTTCGAGACAAGAGAGATGATCGGCCACTACGTTCTTCTTTCCAGGTTTATCACGGTGTCCAAATCAAACTCCTGGATAAGTAAAATCCACCGAAGAAGACGCGCCTTCGTGTCCTTCTTCTCCATCAAATATCGCAGTGACGTGTGGTCAGTGAACACAATAACCTTGGATCCAATTAAGTGAGATCTGAACTTGTCCAAGGCAAGCACTACCGCAAGCATTTCCTTTTCCGTAACTGTATAGTTACGCTGAGCGATGTCAAGAACTTTGCTTGCGTAGTGGATTGCGAACAGGACACCATCTCTTCTTTGTCCTAACACAGCCCCAACAGCAAAGTCTGAGGCGTCCGTCATGATCTCAAAAGGTAGAGACCAATCTGGGGCTTGTAGGATAGGTGTGTCCATTATCATTCCTTGCAATAGCTTAAAGGACTCAAGACATTTGTGATCAACAACAAACTCCATGTCTTTTCCTAAAAGCTCAGTTAGCGGTCAGGCAATCTTAGAAAAATCCTTAATGAATCTCCGATAAAATCTGACATGCCCGAGGAACGACCGTAACTGTTTGACGTTGGTTGGTGGCTGGAGTCATCTGATCACATCCACCTTGGCAGGGTCAACCTCCATTCCTCTCTTGGAGATGACATGCCCCAACACAATGCCCTCCGTCACCATGAAGTGACTTTTCTCCCAGGAGAGCACCAGATTAACCTCACAACATCGTTTGAGGACTCGGTCCAGAATCCTAAGACAGGAATCGAAGGAATCGCCATGGACTGAGAAGTCATCCATGAAGACCTCCAGGAATTCGCCGACCATTTCGGCGAATACAGCAATCATGCACCTTTGGAAAGTACATGGAGCATTGCATAACCCAAAAGGCATGCGCCTGAAAGCGTAGGTACCAAAGGGACATGTGAATGTGGTCTTTTCCTGGTCCTCTGGAGCTATGGCTACTTGGTTGTAGCCTGAGAACCCATCTAAGAAGCAGAAGAACTCTTTCCCCACCAGTCTCTCTAAGATCTGATCAATGAACGGTAGGGGGAAATGATCCTTCTTTGTCGCGGCATTCAAGCGCCTGTAATCCACACAGACACGCCACGACGTGGGCACTCGCGTCACGATCTCCTCTCTGTCCTCGTTGGTGGTCGTTTGAATTCCTGATTTCTTCGGGACAACATGGATTGGGGCCACCCACTTAGAGTCGGAGATTGGATAAATGAAACCCGCGTTGCACCATTTCTCTATCTCCTTCTTCACGACCTCTCGTAAATTTGGATTCAAACGACGTTGGAATTCACGAGAGGGTTTGGCTTCATTCTCCAAGTAGATATGGTGCGAACACAGAGCGGGATTTATCCCGTGGAGATCGGAAATGCTCCAGCCTATCGCCTTGCGGTTTTTCTCCAGGATCTCTAGCAAGCGAGATTCCTGCTCCTCGGTCAATCGCGAACTGATGATGACCGGATATTTCTTGTCCTGACCCGCAAGGAAGGCGTATTTTAATGTTGTGGGTAAAGGTTTGAGCTCAGGAATAGTGTGATCGTCTAAGAAGTCTGTCTCAATCTGATCTGGTTCGGTGTTGGAAGTGGCTGGATCTTTCTCTGTTATTGCTGCCACCAAGTTGTTCGGCTCTGGAGTCGGATCGTCAAAGGTTTCCATGCAATCGGCAAAAGCCTCGTCCGACTCGTCATCCTCATCTTCCGATTGTCCTAAAGATGTAAGGACTGGCAGGCCCAACTGGGCCTCTAAGTCATCGAAGATGTAGGGCGATGCAGGTTCTTAGCTGTACTCGTCTCTGAGGACCTCGCAAACTGACTCATGCACTGGATCATCTCCGGAGGGGAGGGACTCATCGGTGTTGGCTGGGTTCTGTCTACATGGCCCAACTATGTCTACATGCTCACAGTTTGCTTCGGTTGAAGAGTACTCGGTGCTGGATTCGGAATCCGGTCTCTGCCATCTTGTCTGCTTCATCTCAAGTTCCTCATCTCCGCCTGGAGTTTGGAACTGGATCTTCCCGATCTTATAATCGAACAAGGCCCCTGTTGTTCTGAGGAAGGGTCTGCCTAAGATGATATGGGAGTCTATCCAATTACGAGGGGTTTCCATATCCAGGATAGTGAAATCCACCATGTATTCTTGCCCTCGACTTTGATCATAACATTCCTCAATTCTCCTTGGGACCTCTTGGTTGATTTATCAGCAAATTGCATGAGAGCTCTAGATTTCCTAAGAGGTCCGAGATTAAGCCGCTCATAGAGGGCTGTAGGCATTAAGTTGATTGAGAAACCATTGTCCAGGAGAGTGTGTGCAAACACGATGTCATCAACATGACTCACTACATAGTGTGCACCCATGTCTCGTCGTTTCCTGGAAAACGAGTTCTTTATTGCACAAGTCGTGGCTACTGATAGAACGTGTTTCTCAACACGGCTTTTGGTCTTCCTGCTAACCTTAGTAGGTGTGCATCTCACCTTAAGGTATGTTTGAAATGCAGGGGTCATCTCCATGTACTTGTCAAAAGGGATTGTGACCTTGATGTGTTTGTTGCAGAACTCTGCCATCTCATGGTCATCTTTTTGAATTTTTTTTCATTTTCTTCTTTCCATCCTTGAGAGCTCGGAGGAAAGGGATTATTGACTCCAACTCATGTTCTGAAACTGAAAGATTTTCATTAGGATCTGGAACTGAGTTCTGTACATGACTCTGACTCTTAAACAGACTCTGACTCTGACTGAAAGAAAAATGTTGAGGCGAAACCAGTGATGCTTCTTCCGCGACTTCTTGATGGTCCTCCTCAGATGGAGGTGTGGGCTCTTCATCGATTCCGTCGGACTCTATGCTGGCGCGGGTTGCTACTTCGAGGACTCAGACATCCTCTTCTTCTGTCGGTGGTGATGGTGGTGCTGTTCCTCCTCTTCCTCCAAGTTCTCCTCAGGTAGAGACTTGGCAGCTCCTTCCTTCATTGCCCGTGCCCGATCAGGTATGGTCACGGTCCTTCCGCTCCTGAGGGACATATGATTTACATTATCATACGAAAGGATCTCATGTTCAGATAAATAATTATCTGGATAATATACCTGATCACGTGGTCGGTTCTGGCCATGGTTTATGCTGCTCGGGTTGGCCTGAACCTGTGCTGGAATTGTGGTCTTTGGCGCCATCTGTTGATCCTGGGTACGAGAGACACGATTAATATCGATTCTCATATCCAGATAGTCGTTCTGTATTTGTTGGACCCTATCAGACAGGGTCTGGATCGCCAAGGTGAGTGACTCCAATTCGGTGGGCTGGGCTGGCTGATTTGCGGACGAGGTTCTATACTGGCCTTGCTAGCCATGCCGATACTGCTGCTGCTGGTGGGACGGTGCTGGGCCCTGCTGATATGTGTGTTGCTGCTGCTGGTGCTGCTGAGGCCGGTACCCTTGTTCTGGCCTGGACTAAAAAGCACGGTGCGGGGACGGAGCTGGTTCCTTGGTAAGCTGGGGAAGGTCGGTGAGGCTGACCATTCCCCATCCCCGACTGTCTGCTGACGGGGTCACGGCTGTACCACAGCCCGTTGATCTCGAACACCTGCGGAGGCTCCTTGTATCTGGTCTCCACTTGTGGGGGTGCATGCTGGTCCTGCTGGGTGTAAGTCTGATCCTCCACCCAGCCACTCTGAGGCCCCGGTGCCTGTTCCTATACAAGATGGACTCGATGTACAGGTGCAGGTGGTGCAGAAGGGGCAGGTAGCTTCATCTTAGCTACCTTCTCAGTAAGTTCCTCCACTTCCTTCGGTAGACGTGAGAGAGACTCAAGGTCAGTGACCCTCTTGTGGATCTGCTCGACCATGGTTAACTTATATGCAATCATCCCCATGCTGGGGATGAGGTCCTCGGACAGATCCGCTACAGTCCTTTGGGTTGTCACGTTTGATAGGATTGAGGGAGACAACTGGTAGGCCCTCGTGGCCTGCGACCTGCCGGTTTCCGCCATCTGCTCTAGGATTTTCCATACGGCGTGCTCGTTCTTGTTCAGATAGCTTCCTCCACAGGCGGCACTGACTAACCCCTGCATCTCCGGGGTTAAACCACAGAACAAGGTCTGGACTAAGATCGCCTTAGAAATGCCATGGCAGGGGTATTTCTGCACTAAGTCATTGAACCTATCCCAAGCATCATGGAAGGGTTCACTGGGTCCTTGGGAGAAACTGGCGATCTTCATTCTCATTTGGTTAGTCCTACTGAGAGGGTAGAACTTCTTCAGAAAGAGGTCCTTGAACTGCATCCAGGTTGTACAGATCACCCCTAGGTTTTTCAGCCAATGTGCTGCCTTATCTCCTAAGGCAAATGGGGTGGCCTTCAGTCTCATGTAATCTTGGACAACATTGGGATGGCTAAGATTGTTGCAAACCAGCTCGAAGTCTTGGAGGAAGGTGTACGGTTCTTCATGGGCATTTCCGTTGAACTTCGGTAGCAGACTAAGGAAGTGGGGCTTCAGCTCAAATACTTCGGCAGGAACCGCTGGTGTCAACCAATTTTGTATTTCATTCTCTGCTGGGTTGTTGGCATCAACCATTGGTCGGTCGATTCCTCCTGCTACAATGATTTGTCCCATCCTAGCCGTGAGATCTGCATTTCTTTGTTCGGCTTCAGCAACGCGATTAAGAATTTGTCGTAATTGCTCCTCATCCGATGGTGGCTGCTTAGGCGGCGACTTGTCCTCTATTCCTGGGTATGAAATAAGGTCGGTGTCAGAGGACAAATCAAGGAAGGGATTCTTACCGAGGCGATGGTCTTCCTCGGTAAGCTTGGAGGAGAGGAAAGGGTTGGTTTGAGAGTAACCACCCTGGGTATGAGGGAACCAGGACTCAAGAGGGTCATGAGTCCTGGGTGTTCCAAGGTGCGCTTGGGCCAATGAAGAGGAGTTTCGTGGGGGGGCTCATAGAGAGATCTATGAATAAAGAGTCGAGATCCCCCCAGTCACTCATCTTGATTTGGCGAGAAGAAGATAGGGTTTTACTCCTACCTGAAGCAAATAAATCAATCCAAGACCCTGGGTTCACACTCAACACAGTGAAGGACTCAAAATCGGGTCCAATTAATCTTGTATATTTTAAGTGTTTTTTTCAAGCAAGATAGCAAGGATTACGCGGCCTATAGGGAAGTCGGCTCAGAGCTGGACGCGTCTTCCCTGTTTAACCTGTCGCCTAAGATACCGCCGGTCCTTCCTTTCTTCTCTCCTATCCCAAGTCGATGGATTCAAAGACCACACCCCTATCTACCTGCAAGCAGGCGGAAGCTGACAAGGCCGGAACTTCACCCCGGGGGGTTACTGGCAACTTGTCGCAAAGTACCGCAATTTTGCCCCTATCTACCTGAGACAGGCGGAGGCTACTTGGTACTAGTCAGTGAATCTTAAATATTCGACTTGTGATATTTACTAGGATTAGTTGAAACGTGATATGGAAGGCAGGGATTTGGGATCTGCCTTAAGGTGTTCACACACACTCAAGTACCCTCACTCAGCCTGAAAACAAGGTCGGGGATTAATCTCCCGCAAACAATTTTCCAATTTTATTATTTTTTGGTCAATAGTGTTTAGCAGTCCCGGTTTTAAGTTAAGTTCTCATTGATTAAGTCCAACCACACAGCACATCTATCGTCCAGTCCCAATTTCCGTTTAATTTAAATGTGAAAAACAGAGGGGGAAATCGAGAAAAGCCGATGCAAGAAAAACAATGATGTGTATGCTGAGTTCAGGAGACTTACAGTGATCCCTTCGCTTTTTATGCAGGATGCAAAACAGAATTGAAATATTTTTAAACTAAATGCAAATGCAAGCGATAAAAGCCGCTCCTAGACAAGCAGTTCTATTAGCGAATGAAGAACAATTTGATTTGGCTAAGTTGTGCGGTCTAAGTGCGTCTTTTAAGTGGTTGTGTGGTCCTAAAAATTACGAGCACAAGCAATTCCTATATTAGCTCGGGGAGCCGCTAGTGCAAGCTAAATTACCATTCAACCACACAGCACACGGGGACACAGTTTCACTATATTTACACGCGCGAGAACCCAAACGGGAACCGCTGGAAATAATGCGAAAAACGAAATAAAAGAAAAGTACAAATCCTCTCTATTCACTCAACAAATTACAATGCTGAATCCTCGAAGCGTCTTCGACTCCTTGCGTTCCTTACACAGAAACAAATTGAGGACAGAGAGTGACATAGAAAAAAATGCAAAGAATTAAAAGAGAGAAAATATTCACAAGAAAACCGGGGGTCAGACTACCCGGGATAGAAAATCAAACACTTAAATTTTACTGCAAATTAACCTAAGCCGTGCCTCCCCGGCAACGGCGCCATTTTGATAGGCCTCCCGCTACCCTTAGTTAATTCGGTCAGATTAATGTCCAAATTAATTTTAAATGTTCGTTGCAGTCGGATAACGAGGGCTAATCAAAAACCACTTTTAATTTAATCAAGTCAATTTCAAGCGGCAATTTTTTTTACTTGGTGAAGTCCAAGGTCGAACTCAGGGAGGCAACTGTCTCCTTAGGTGAATTTCTAGCAAAGTCCAAGTGTCAAATTTTCAGGTAATATTTTTTTGGTCTTTTTCTATTTTTCTATGCAGGACACATGCAACAATCAAGCCAATTTAAAGTTAAATCAGTTAAGGTTTCAAATGAAGTCCAAAAATTATAAAAATTGGCCAGATGATGAAATATGGTGAAAATAAACTACCCTAATTTTTTGGAATTTTTCGACACTAAATGAATTTACTGTGAATTAAACAAGAATGCAGGGTGATTTTGACTAATTTAATTTTAATAAATATCAAATCACAAAATTTTGAGGAACTAAAATTATCCTAGATAGAACTAATGATGAGGAATCTAGGAAAATTGTCAGACCTTAATTCTAATGTGAAATGAACCTAATAAAATTAAACTAAGGAAATCACTAATTAATTTATTTAGGCCTCGAAATGCGTGCAAATGAGATGAAATTTTTATGCAATGTTAAGTTAATTATCCTAGAGCTACTACGATTTTTTGGGAATTTTTGGAGTTACAGAGAATTAACTATTAATTAAAAGGTCCAATTAGGCAAAATATCACAGAAATAAATCAATTAATTAATTAAAAATTCTACTGTTATTACAAAAATGTGCCAAGTATCACACAAGATCCAGGACAAGTTAAGCTACAACATGCAATTTTTAAAACTCAAAAATGATGAAATATGACACCTAGGTATGCGTGCAAAGACAGGGGTGTAATTGCAATACAGAAAATAAAAATTACATAAAAATAAATATGCTGACAGGGACTTATATGCAATTACATAGAATGCAGGGGGTAGAATGCAATTTCTCCACTGGCACACGTGCTCCTCACGTAGGGGTGCTTCACAGGGACTAGATCGCAATGTCTGAAACTTCCAGGGGCTCCCTTGCAATTTACCCAGGCGCACGTGCTGCTCACGTGGGGCGCCTTAGGCTCGGGTGACGTCGGCAGCTCTGGACGAGGCTCGGGTGCCCTGGAGGTTCGGCTGAGGCTCGGAGAAGCTCCGGGTGGTCCGAGCCTAGAGGTCGGGGAAGAGGCTCGGACCGGGGCTACGTGGCGCGGTCTGGACCGTTGGATCTAGATAGATCCAACGGCTGCTGCTGATGAAGACGTGGCGCGATCAATCATGTTGGATCTCGGATGATCCAACGGTGGCTGAGTGAGGCGACGTGGCTGTCTATGGACCGCTGGATCTAGATGGATCTAACGGTGATGTGCTACTCCGGTGATTGGATACGTGGCTCGCTCCTGTCCGTGGGATCACAGCTGATCCCACGGCTGTCTGCTGCTCCGGATGACTGGCGATATGGATGGCACTGGACCGTTCGATCAAGATGATCGAACGGTGGCTGGAGCTTCATCCCCAACGGTCCTCCGCCACCTGTGGAGGAGTTGGCGGGGCTCCGGCGAAGGGGGGTCTGCTCCGCCTCGTCGTCTTGGCATCTATGAAGATCGATGGTGACTCTGAAGCAGCTCAGAAGGTTCGCGGCGGTGCGGCGAAGGCTCAGGAGGTCTCAAGAGCGGAGGAGGAACTGTGGGGCACGGTGGCGATGCAGCTCGATGGGGGCTCCGGTGAGCTTCCGACCAATGAATGAGATGGCACCTGCAAGGGTTAGAAGTATAGCCGAAGCACGTGGGGGTGTTCGTGGAGATGTGGGAAGTGACGGCGAGGCCTAAGGCGGTGCACGGGTGGTCCGGCGATGGTGCTCCGCCCAAGTGGCAGAGCTGGAGTTGATGGAAGGTGAAGTGCGTTGTCAGAGGGTGATAAATGGAGCACGAAGGTCAGAGCTCCGTCGCGGAGCTCGGTGAGGTGAAAGTGGAGCGAGAAGGTCAGGGTGGAAGGCGAATTAAATAGGATAAAAACCAAAGAAAAATCAGAAGAAGATCAAAGAAGGATGGAGGGGGTTACCTGGGGATTGGAGCCCGGTCTCGAGTTCCAGGTCGTCACTCGAAGGGTTGGTAGGGCCCTGAGCTCAAGCAGCTTCGCGGAGGAGGGGCTGCAGCACGGCGGTGGCGTCGTGGATCTCGCCGGAGACAAAAAACTATCGTCGCTCGAAGAGAAGGTCAATTGCTGTCACCAATCGCACACTCTAAGCTCTAGGGTTCCTCACATATTGGCGGATAGCCGTGAAGTTGGCCGGAAGGCGAGGATTTATAGGGAGAAGGTGTTGGATTGGCTGGTGATGAGGTGAAGTTCGTGGGGTTTGCGGAGCGTCTCTGGTGGAAGTCGTGGTGAGTGGGGTAGCTGGCGAGGATGAGGGAAGATTAGGGGGTGATCGTGGAGGCGTTGGTGGTCGGAGAGGGTTGCTGGAGTGCGGCCGAGAATAGAAAGGGGAAGCCCCTCGTGCAAGGCTGAGAACGTGGGAGAGAGGGGTGCCGGAGGTGGAAGACGAGGTCGTGGCCATTGGATCTTGTGATCCAACGGCCCAGATCAAAGCGCTAAGGAGCGGGTAAGATCTGATCAAAGCGAGGTGATCTGAAGGGTGCGATTGCACCACGTGGTGCGATGGGGGCGAAGCACAAGCGGGCGGCTGAGATGATGGGGATGAGATGAAGGCGTTGATCGAGTGGCGCAAAGAGTCGCCACGTGGCGTGATGGGAGTGAGGCGCGCATAGGCGGTTGAGATGGAAGATGGGGAAATGATCTGACAGTGGAAGTAAAAGGTGTACGTGGAGCGCAGCTAGCCGTTGGATCAAGAAGAATATCCAACGGCTGAGAGCAGGGACGGCTAGGGCAAGGGGAGCGGGCAGCGTGGTGCAATCAGAGGGCGCCACGTGGCCAGCTGTGATTGGATGAGAAGAGAAATGAGTGTAGAGAGAGAAGGAGGCCGAATTTGGAAAAACTCAAAACATGAAAGTTGTAGATCTTGATGAGATCTACAAGTTTCATGTTGACCAAAGACGGAGATGTCAACTATTATACAAAAATACAAGAGTACAAATATACACATATATACTATAGATAGAGGCCCAGAAACCCAACTTCTTCATACGAGCTCCAAATTGGATGAAATTAGTCTCATTTTAAAGGTCTTTTAATGTGTATTATTATGAAAGTGAGTAGACCTATTTTGGAGGTGGTATGAGGGAGTTTGCAGGCTTTTTATGAATCAGGGCTTCTAGGTCTTTATTGGATATTTTACAAAGGAGATCTTGGCTTTCTTCCTTATATTATTAACTACAGGTGTACATATTATAAGGGAGATGTTATTTTAAAAGGTGAATAATTTACAATCGATCTTGGCTTCTTATTTAATGCAACATGTAAATGCTAAAATGCGTATTTTATGAATGCATGTATGAATGCTATTTATGCATTATAAAGGGAAATATGCATCTATTTACTCGGGAACAAGACTCTATTTTCAACTTTTAGAGTGATGAATCACAGATTCATCACCCAGCAGCAGCCTCCAGTTCAGGGTGGCCAGTATGGCAAGCAGCGAGAGCAGCACCAGTAACCCCAGTTCCCGTCACACCAGCAGCCACACCAGTCCTACCAACAGCATGGTCCTCGTTCCTATCAGCAGGAACAGTCTTGGAGGCAGCCACAACAGCCTCAGTAGTATCACTCGCAACCCCCTATCTCTCTCACCAGCTGCAGCAGCCTCATTACCAGCAAGGCCACCCGTCAGGTTCTCATGGGCCCGCTTATGAGAACCCCGCCTTAGATGACTTAGCCCACCTTATCTCCTATCAACAGGCCACTTTCCGACGGGAGATGGACGAGTTCAGATAGGAGATGAGAGAGATTGTGAAGGGGAAGGCCGCCATTCCTGCCAAGATCGAGCCCAATCCGAACAACCTCAAGAGGAAGTCTGAGCAGGTAGAGTTCACAGAGATTACCACTCCGAGTGATTCCCTTGGTGATATTACTGCATACATGTTTGATGCTGATTTTGTTACACCTAGGAGCGGTAGGATGCCAGCAAGCGGCACCTCATTTGAGCGACGACCCCGTGCACCTTCAAGAGCGCTAGACGAGGAGGAGAGCGGTGCTCATGCCGCTCATGATCATGATGATG
The DNA here is from genome assembly GCA_037367405.1 of Ottelia alismoides. Taxonomy (NCBI): domain Eukaryota; kingdom Viridiplantae; phylum Streptophyta; class Magnoliopsida; order Alismatales; family Hydrocharitaceae; genus Ottelia; species Ottelia alismoides. Next base: position 50,458 of record JAZKJV010006574.1, read on the forward strand.
ACGGTTGTGCTGACGCCACCAAGGACGTTGTTCCAGTCAACGGTACTGAGGCCGTCGCTTCACCAGATGGAGGAGGTGGTACTGATGCCACCATTGTTGTTGAGCCAGAGAGCGGTCCTGATGCCGCTATTCCAGATGCCGAGGGTGGTGCTGAGCCACCATTTCCAGTTCTTCTCTTGTTGTTTTCCTCCAGTTCATGTATCTCAGGACATTTCTGTGAATAAAGGAAAGGGTTTATTATATGCGAGTCCATCGTTGTTACTTGATGATGATTGTATGGGTTCTACTTTACCCGAGCAGCATAGACCCGATCCTAGTCCTTCATCTGAGAAGGACCCAACCATCCTCTTTCCCCAAGCACTCTGTTTGGCTAAGGGGACCAAAGAAAATCCAAAAAGATCCCACCAGCTAGAGTTCAGCCAGCAGATGATGGACCGATTTCACATACAGCTGACTCTACAGGAGACCTTGGAGCACATCCCTCTCTTTCAGAGATCCCTCAGAGACAGGACCACCATTCGGAGGAAGAGGAGGAACCACCAGTCAGAGATTCATGTGCTTACTCGCGCCGCTTGCTTCACCATGCAGAACCGTCTGCCAGCCAAGAGGCCAGATGCAGGAGCCCCTTATGTCAGATGCCACATCCATGAGCAGAGGTTAGATCGGACTCTATTAGACAGCGGGTCTTCGATCAACCTACTTCCGACAGCCTTACTCGACCAATTCGAGTTGAGCCCTCTACGACAGAGCAAGACGGTCCTTCAGTTTGCTGATCGATCTGTCAAGAGGCCGAAGGGATTGCTGAAGGACGTTGTTGTCACGATTCAGGGCCTGAAATTCCCCGTGGACTTCGTTGTGTTGAATATGGAGATCCCTGAGTCCATGACCGATACCCCCATCATTTTAGGATGCCCGTTCTTGGACACAGCCAAGGCAGTGTCTGATCATGATAGCGGGAAGGTATACTTTCGCGTCGAGGGCGAGAGTATACAAATAGAGACGATCGAGGAGACTAGAGCCAAAGATTCCACTTGCTCAGACCAGCCTTCAGATTCTGAGCAGACGACAGAGGCAGAGCGAGACATCCACCAGGACTGTGATTTTGTGATTACAGATGACGAGGCAGTTTGGTCCAATCCAGTTTCACAAGCCATCCTCTCACCTTCAGAGTCAGTTGATGCACAGACGCTAGTAGAGGAGAGCTTGGAGAGCACATTCCTGGTCCAGGATACATTTGAGGCAGCAGAGCCGGTTCCCGATCGTGAGGCAGATGATTATGATGATTCAGATTCAGATCCCTCGGAGTCAGATATAGATTGGGTAGAGTTTGATTATTTGATTCCTTGTCTGACTTCCACAGAGCCAACAGCTAGGGTAGAGACTGATTCCATGCAGAGCAGAGACACACCGGCCGAGCAGTCTTCACCAGAGTTAGATTTTCAGCGAGAGTTCTCATTCTCCCATGCAGATTTGGTCGCATTCACTCAGACTTTTCAGAGGTCAGATCCGCTAGCACCCAGTTGTTCAGAGCTGAAGCCTTTGCCGTCATCGTTGAAGTATAGGTTCCTAACGGGCGAGCATGAGATGCACCCAGTCATCATCTCAGCGGATCTGACTGGAGAGCAAGAATCCCGTCTGATGGGGGTTCTTGAAAAGAACCGCGAGGCGATAGGATGGAGCGTAGCCGATCTCTAGGGGATAAGTCCGGCCCTGTGCTCCCACCATATCTATCTCGAAGAGGACATGAAGCCGTCGCGTGAGTTCCAGTGGCGGCTGAACCCGGACCTTTGAGAGGTTGTCATGAAGGAAATCTCGAAATGGTGGAGCACCGATTTTATCTACCCCATATCCGACTCCAAATGGGTCAGTCCGCTACATGTGGTACCCAAGAAGATGGGCATCACCACAGTTGTTAGTGAGTCTGGAGAGGAGATCGCTACCCAGGTACCCACTTCTTGGAGGGTCTGTGTGGACTACAGACGATTGAACCAGGCCATCAAGAAGTATCATTTCCCGCTGCCTTTTATTGATCAGATTATAGAGAGGCTAGCCGGGAAGAGTCACTACTATTTTTTGGACGGGTACTCCGGATACAATCAGGTGGCCATTGCACCCGAAGACCAGGACAAGACTACATTCACCTGTCCCTTTGGGACATATGCTTTCAGACGGATGCCCTTTGGATTGTGTAACGCCCCAACGACATTCCAGAGGTACATGTTGTACATCTTTTCGGACATGGTGGATGAGTGCTTGGAGCTCTTCATGGACGATTTTTCGGTCTATAGCAATGGGTTTGATGCTTGTCTTGACTGCCTAGACCGTGTCCTTCAGCGATGCACTGAGGTCCATCTTGTGCTTTCTTTGGAGAAGAGTCACTTCAAGGTGACTCAAGGGACGGTGCTTGGCCATATCATCTCCATCAGAGGCATGGAGGTTGATCTGGCCAAGGTGGATATCATTAGGAAACTCAGTCCACCATCCAACTTGCGACAGTTACAGCCTTTTCTGGGGCACGTCGGTTTCTACTGATGATTCATTCATGATTTCAGCAGGATTGCCCGGCCGTTGACTGATTTGATGATGAAATACACCGAGTTCATTGTGGATGATAAGTGTATAGCATCATTGAGACTCTCAAGAGTCTAGTTGTTGAGGCTCCTGTCCTCTAGCTTTATGATTGGTCTCTCCCATTCGAGATCATGATGGATGCCTCTGATTTTGTCGTAGGGGCCGTGCTGGGACAGAGGAGGGATGGAGTACCATTTGCCATACACTATGCTAGCTGTACTTTGGATGTCGCTCAGCGAAACTATACAGTCACTGAGAAGGAGATGCTAGCCGTAGTGTTCGCCCTAGATAAGTTCAGATCGTACATCATTGGATCTAAGGTGACCATCTTTACCGATCATACCACCACCAGGTACCTCATGTCAAAGAAGGATGCCAAAGCCATATTGACCAGATGGATCCTTCTACTCCAGGAGTTTGGCATATAGATTAAGGACAAGCCTGGAGTCAAGAATGTGGTGGTGGATCATCTCTCCTGATTGGAGTTTCTTGAGAATTCCGAGCAGATTGAGCCTATATCAGAGACCTTACCAGATGAGGCAATCGTTGCTATCGCCTCTCTCCCGTGGTACGTCGATATTGTGAACTATCTTATTGCCAAGAAAGTTCCACAAGATTGGCCCGGGCAGCGACTTGAGACCTTCCTCGCGAAGGCCAAGTTCTACCATTGGAAGGATCCCGTCCTTTATCATGAAGGAGGGGATAGCGTCTGGCATTGGTGCATTCCTCAGGAGGAGCACCATAGCGTCCTCACATACTGCTACAAGCTTGAGGCAAGAGGACATCACTCTGGGAGGAGAACGACACAGAAAGTGCTCCAATCCGACCTATGGTGGCCTACCCTCTTCAAGGATTCTGATGAATTCGTGAAGAGGTGTACCGACTGTCAGAGGATGGGCACTTGAGGACAGCGTGATATGATGCCGATGCAGCCCATTCATTTCTGTGAGGTTTTTGACGCATGGGGCATCGATTTCATGGGTCCATTCCCTAAGAGTCAGGGATTTGAGTATATTCTGTTGGCCGTGGATTATGTGAGTCGTTGGGTTGAGGCCATCCCCGCCCGAACCGCAGATGCTAGGACTGTTTGCTGATTTTTGAGGAAGAATATCATTTCGTGGTTTGGGGTACCTAGAGTTTTGATATCTGACGGGGGGTCTCATTTCATCAACGACAAGGTAAAGGCCCTTGCTAGCGAGTTCAGCATTGACCATCGAGTAGCTACACCGTATCATCCTTAGACCAATGGTCTTGTTGAAGTGTCGAACAGGGAGATCAAGACTATTCTGCAGAAGGTCGTCCGCCCTGATCGAAAGGATTGATCATAGCTTTCGGACTCGGTCTTGTGGGCATATCAGACGTCCTTCAAGACGCCTTTGGGTACATCTCCCTTTCGCCTCATTTATGGCAAGCCCTGCCATTTACTTGTTGAGCTGAGATATAGGTCACTTTGGCAGTCACAGATATACTTCTAGATCTAGTGAGTGTAGGAGATCAGAGGAGGGCAGAGTTAGCAGACCTGGAGGAGCTTCGTGATGCAGCCTTTGCGAGCAGCCTACAGTATAAGGAGAGAGTGAAGGAGTGGCATGATTCTCATATCAGCCACAAGTAGTTTGATCCAGGACAGAGAGTATGGTTGTTCGATGGCAAGCTTCGTTTATTTCCAGGGAAGCTACAGAGCAAATGGAAGGGACCCTATCTTGTCCAAAAGGTACACGACAACAAAAGCATCGACTTATCCGAGTTGTCATCTGAGTCTACCTTTCGTGTTAACAGGAAGCGGCTCAAACCATATATAGATCATGAGACGATGGTCGTTGACGTTTCCCCTATTCATTTTGCATGAGATGTGGTCTCTTGACTCACATCTATTGCATCTCACGCCTGATTATCACTGTTCTCCCGACTTGTATAGATCCAGATGTTCATATCACACTATTCTTCAGTCCAACACCCCATTTGCATCTTTGGCTATGCTATACTTAGGGTGCACTTTACCCTAAGTATAGGGGGGTGTGAGACTTTTGATTACCTTTTGATTCTTTTCTATCTCTGTTTTGCTGCCTATACTTAGGGATATTTTACCCTAAGTATAGGGGAGGTAGACCCTGTACATTCTCTCACTCGGATTTCCCTTTGTGTACATCCTGCTATACTTAGGATTACTTGATCCTAAGTATAGGGAGAAACCCCGAGATTCTCTTTCATTTCTATTCTTTCATTCGTCATTGTAGTATAGCCTTTCTTTTCACTTCCCTATACTATGCACTAGTTATGTCTTCTTCATCGATCTTGATTCACTCTAAGGACATTGCTCGAGCTAAGTATAGGGGGTGTCGTATATATTTCATATATACTTTAGCCATAACTTGTACTTTGTGTGAGTGTGTTAATAAATAAAATGGCTAAAATCCTTAAAAACCCATAAAAATTAATTTTTTTTCTTGTACATAAAATTCTTTATTGTGCATACATAGCTATTTACAAAATTATTTTTGTACAAATGTTTGTAAAAATCTTTTTTGTGTAAATAGTTTGTAAATATTTTCATATCAAAATTATGTATATAGTACAAAATTTTTGTAAAATGTTTTGAAAAACAAAAAGCTTGCAAAAGCCTTGTGTAAATGTGTAAATATTTTGCAAAACTTCTACATTCATGCATACATCCAAGTTTTCAAACATTTTCAAAAATTTTGCATATTTTCAAAAATTTTGTAAAAATTGCATCTTTGTAAATATTTGTACAGTTTTCCTGAATCATAGTCGAAATTTAAACTAGCCTGGAATTAAATTGAAAAATGGAGCTTGGTTAAGATCTTAATCCACCTAATTCTAAGAGGAACCTTATAGGGCTTAGGGTTGAGACTTTTCAGGTCCATGGTGACTTAATTCTTTGAGTCTACTAGGCTATGATCATATGCCATCTTGATGAGCCTAATTAAAACACTTAACAACACACACATGACTCTCACAAACAATGGCTTTACTTGGACCAGCACTTTACACTTAGCTCTCTACGGATGAGGTGGTGAGGAGGCAGTCTTCTTTGACTTGGGGAAGCATATGAGGGTAGTATTTATAGGCGGAACCTCTCTTCTTCTTATAGTGAAGGAAGTGTGTCTCAACTTGGTCTGGTAGCAGTGAGGTCTAATGACAGGAGTTGTGGGTTGCAATAATGCTTCAAAAGAGGGATAGTCTACTGGCTCAAGAGGAAAAACTCCTTATGTATATATGTTGCACCATGTAGATATGTTGTATATATGCACATCAAAAAAAGTGCAAAAAGAAAAACTCCAAAAAAGTGGTGGGTCTGAGAGAAAATGATATTCCCACCGGAGTGTATATAGTCAAATAAAGCAAAGCTTATGTTACTCATGCCCATCTCATGAAGCTTGCACCAGGGAGACTTAGCTACACTGGTTGGGCTCCCAAGGATACATGGCTACACTGGCCATGGTCCATTCTCTTTTTCCTCCTCTTCTTGAGTCGGTTGAACTTGAACCTAGAAGGGAATACTCCGCTCCTTGAGGAAAGAGTTGCCAGACTAGGGTATTAGAGTTGCCTTGTTGGGGAGGGTTGTCACTTTACATTTCTGAGGTGGGGAGCTATATCACTTACATAGTACAAGAAAAGATTCATGGTCATCAGAGTTTGTGTATGTAGATTTGTTCTGATCTGGATTGTTGAGGAGTCTTGACTATAGATTAGCAGAACTTAGAGGCTGTTAAGTTTTAAACCTAAGTCCAAATAAGGTTTCGACAAATTAATAATCCAAAGATCTGACCGAGCTCCATACTTCAATTAATGAAGACAAGTTTAATAATAAGCATTGATTCATCTTTCTTCCCTTCTTTTTCTTTTATTTTTTTTCACTTCTTTTTCAAATAAGTGTTTGCTAAGGGACTAGCAAAAGTAAAGTATAGGAGGGTGATGAATACTCATTCATCACTCTTTATTCTTTTATTGTAGCTATTTATCCTTGCAAAACATCATGCATATAGTTGTAAGTACAATAAGTTACCAAAATGCATGCATTTGTTAATATTCATTAATTAGCATGTATTTATGCAAAAATAAAAGAATAAAGAAATAAAGAAAAAGAAGGAAATATTTAGAATAAATATTGAGTGACCTGAACCCAAGAGAGGACCCAATATGGGCCTGATCGCAAAATAAAAGAAGTAGAGAGAGATAGGGCCATTCATCAGTGTATATATTCCTTCTTATTTGTACATATTTTATTTTCACAAAAAGAAAATAAAAATGTGTTCTCCTTACTTTGTATATATTTCTAAAAATAAAATAAAAATGAGAAAAATAAAATCAAAATAAATACTAAATAATTTCTCTCTCTCAGCCTTGTACATGCCATGTATATATGTACATATACCTATTTATTTCACCCTTGTAAATAATCAATAAAAAATAAAATAAAATTATTTTATACTCTAAATTTTATGTTGTAAATAAATAAAATATAAAATTAGGGTATTTTTACAAAAATAAGAAATTAAAAATAAAAGTATAAAATACATTGGTATTTCATACCTGTATATAATATAATATAATATAATGTATATAACATAATTTATTTTCAAAAAAATAAATAAATATCGCTAAAAATAGTTTAAAAATAAACAAACATTTTTTATTTTGTAAAAATTTTCAAATAAAATTGTTTGCTATTTTATTTTTAATTTACAAATCTTTTTCTTTTTTCTGATTGGTCTAGAGGGAGTGTTGACCCCCGGTCAACTCTCACCTCCAGACCCTTCTTCGTGGATCTGTTCCATTTGCCCGACTTCTCCCATTTTTATCCGATGCCCGTTCGCCCCGATTCTTGTGCCCGCTTCTCCGCCTAGGACCCACGATCCTTGTGGACCACTAGGAGAGAGCGGGTCTACCTCGGTTCGTGCTCCCGTGCCCGTTCAACCTCGTCACCTGGGATATCCTATAAAACCTAAACTCCATTGCCCAGCTCAGTAGCTCATGCCGCAACCCTTATTCTACTCTAGAGAGATTCCCTTCGGTGACAGCGACCGAAACCCTTCTTTGGTGGCTGGAATAGGCGCCTGCAGCCATTGCTCAACGCACGTGGCCGGAGCGTCGCCACGTTCGAGCCTCCCAGCCTACCACAGCTTGGTCGAGGCGACGACCCACCTCGTCGCATCCTCCTGGAGCTTAGGATTGATTTGAGATCCTCAGGTAGACCCTTCATCGATCCTAGTTCAATTTATTTCCAAAGCCTTCATCGGTCCTCCGCCGACTCCGACCTAGTGGACGGAGCTCCATCTGCCACTTTCATCTGTTCAGATCGACCCGTTGTTCCATTGTCACCCTTCTCCCATAGTTTGATCATCTCGATCTTGGCTAGTCGAGCCAAGATTAAGCTAGGTTCCTTCCGCCGCCTTCGCCGGAACCGTCCTCTGCCTCCCACCGTCACTTCACTTCGCTTTTTATCCAATAACCCCTACCGGAGTATCCCTCCAAGCAGCATCTTTCATCTGCGGGTCAAGAAGTGCCCGATTGCCCCCCCCCCCAGCTTGCATTCCATTCACCTTGCCGGAGCCATCCCAGGTCACCAACACCTTCCTGGAGATCCGACCGTTGGAAGATCCATCTGCCACCGCCACCAGACGCGGAAGAGCACCGCGAGTCAAACCCCTCCTCCTGATCGTCCATCAGCCGCCCAGAGTGCTTCCAGTCCTCCGGCAAACTTCGCCAGGTAGGAGTTTGTCAAGTCGTACTCTCTGTCGTCAGATCTTCCTTCTTCGCCAGACTGCATCTGGGTAGTCCAGCACCTACGCGTGTCAGGCCGTTAGATATCAGATCTAACGGCCACGTACGCCCCACGTTCGCCATCTTGTCAGAGCCGTTGGATGCGTCAGCCGTCTTCGTCAGGACCGTTCATTGCCAGCCATTCACCGCCCGCCACCTGTCACCCACGTGACCCGCACGCTTTGGTTGGGTAATTTGCACCACACCACCTGTAGTTTCTTTATGTTCCTAGTTAGTCTGTTAAATAAATAATGCATTGTGGACTTTTTGCATAGTAGCCCTGTTGCTTTCACTATTTGCTATTTAGTCCTCCTTGTGTGTGTACACGTGCATCGTCACATGTTTTGTTGGAACATTTGCATGTATGCCCTCGGGTTTCTTGGCTGTTATGAAATGAAATTTTAGTTTTATTATTTGGACATGTGCTGGAATTAGTGTGAAAATTGCAAGTGCCCCTCGGACTTTTAAAACATGTTATCAGTTAGTAATGTAAACTTCTTTTTCTTGCATTTCAGTTCGTGTGTGCTGTGAGTGTTTGATTGGTTGAATAAAATAGCAATTCTCCTCCTAACTTCAAGAAATTTGGATACGCGGCCCCTGCTACTGTGTAAAAATTTACTTGAATTTTTGGGCCCTTTTTATTTTGATTTTCTATTTTTAAAAATTTAAAAACCTTGCATTTTACTTCTGTCTAAATTAAAAAATCAACTAAAAATATTAAAAAGCCTCTAAAAAATTCAAAAAAAATTACCTTATGCTTCTTTTGTTGTGTTTTGATTCTATCAAATTTTCGTTTGATTTGGATACCTAAAAACCCTAAAAATTGAAAAACACTAAAAACCTCATAAAAATCATTAAAAATTTAGGAAAAATAAAAAAATATAATTTCTTTTCTTGTAGTTAGGTTTTTATTTGTAGTTTTTTATAAAATTTTTGCTAGACTTTTATGGCTATTTTTCTATTTTTAAATAGCCTTAGATTCTGACTGCATAGTAGCTTGCAATTTTTCTCTTATTTTATTTTTAGAAAATTCACTAAAAATCATAAAAATCTGAGAAAAATAATAAAAACACTAGAAAAAGTATAAAATCCAAAAATATTTTTATTTTAATTTTCTGACTTGTTATTGTGTGTTTAATAAATATTTGGTTGTGCCTTTTTGCCTTCTTTTATTTATTTTTCTTAATTTTAAAAATCACAAAAAAAATTAAAAAAAAATATAAAAATCCACCAAAATATTTTATTCTTTTTAATTTGAGCCCTAACTACTTCATAGGATTTGCCCAATCCATGCTCCTTGAGTTCGACCCCGGTAGCTATACCAGGTTAAATAAAATAGCGAGACTGCTATTTGATTTACCTTGTTTGATTGATTTTCATATTTGGTAGTCTTTCTTCTTCTTGATCGAGCGAGCTTCGCGGTTCGGGTCGCAACGACCCTGATTTATACCTTCACCCGGATCACGAGGAATTTTACGCTCATCAGTAAGCTCCAGAGCTCTGTCGTGCTGGAAAAGGTGTAGGTGTGAATGATGTGTTGTAAAAAGTAGGGGGTGCAGGTAAAGTGGGCGGTCCCCCAAACTTCCCCGCATGGCATGGTCATATGTACCACACACCATTCTCCTCCCACACCTAAGAATGACTCCTCTGTAACTGTCTCCGTTGATGCTACTGATATGAGTGAGTAAGAGTCTGGTCCTCTACCCACGGTTGTGGTGGCCCTGACATTGGTTGTTCATATACATGATGTACTAGATAAATAAGAGCAACAAATGCAGTCACAACAAGTATCTTCATCCTAGATACCCTCTATGTCAGCTCTGCCATTAGATTAGACAACTTGAATAAGTTGTTGTGCAACTCATCCATCCTCTTATTGATCCTCTCTACAAATGTCAACTTATCTGCTATGATTCCCATGCTGGGAATAAGATCCTCAAAGAGATCAACGACCTTCTTTCCCCCTCAAGATGGGAATGTGATGGGGATCTTTGTATGAGCTATGCTAGTGGTCAGTTCTCTGCTCATCTTGGCCATCCTCTCGAACTCCTTCCAAACAGAGTCCACACCATAAGTAGCACTAACTAAACCTTGCACCTTAGGGTTGAGACCGTTGAATACTGACTAAACAAGATGGTATGCTCTAGTCCATGACAAGGACACTTATGCAATAAATCCTTGAATCGCTCCCATGTATCACAGAAAGATTCATTAGGTAATTGGGAGAAACTCGTGATGTGAGAACACATCAACTTAGTTCTGATCAATGGGTAGAACTTCTTGAAGAAAAGGTCCTTGAATTGAGTATAGGTAGTTACAGCTAACCCCAAGTTTTTCATCCAATAATCCGCCTTATCTTTCAAGGAAAAAGGTAGATCTTTAAGTCTAATATAGTCCTGGCTAACCCTAGGATGTCTAAGGTTAGTACAAACTAACTCAAAGTCTCTAAGGAATGTATACGACTCCTCGTGCGCATTCTTGTTGAAGTGTGGCAACATGTTCAAAAACTGCAGCTTCAATTCATATTCAACTTCCGGTTAAACTGGACTCAACCAATGTGCAATCTGATATTGTCTAGGATTATACGATGCATCCATAGGTGCATCCACTCCTAGGTTAAGCTGACCTATCTGGGTCCTCAATAAATATGCATTCTGTTTTGAGGTCGTTAACCAAGCTAAGACCATCTGCAATGGGTCTTTACATTCTTCTTCCTCTTCGTTCTATTTCTTTGGAGGCATCATGTCTGAATCTTCTAAACCTTCATGAAAAAAAGAGTTCAAGTGAGATCATGATGAAGATATTGAAATCATATCAACCTCATCAAGGCTATGGTCTTCCTCAGTGAGAGTTAAAGAGAGAAAGGATCAGTCGGGATGCAATCGCTCCTTAGGAGGGAATCTTGAAATCCTGAAGTAAAACAAGGGTTTTTTTGAATCCAGGAAGGTCCAGGAAGAAGAAGGTAGTTAGACCTTAGAAGATGTGATGTCTGGAAGGTTCAATGATAGGTTCGCAAAATCCGAACAAAAATTTGGCCAACTATCCATCTTCGATTTCAAGAGAGATGGAAAAATGAGCAAGACAGATTCAAGAAATATCTAGTACTACGTTGCACTTAAATGTGCATAATCAACTCACATAAATCAAACACAAGGAAAACTCTTTGAATATTTTCACCAACTCAACACGTGAGGTCCGTAAGAGTTCGTCATATTTTATCTTGTCCGTTTTAATCGGTGACAGAACAATCTTTACAAGCACACAGGGAGTCTCTTACTACACCCAGTTGAAGTCTTATAAGACCTCTAACAATGGAGTGCTCTTCCTGGGCTACCAAGTTCAATATCACACTCCAAAGAGAACTTACAAGTGCAGATAACTAAAATGTATTTATAAGGTCAAAGGCAACCACTTGCAGCTCCTAAAATATGCAAGAGTCAGACTTGGATACTTAGGGTGGAAGTCCAGGGATTTTGGTTCTAACCTTAGGGAACCGTCCTGACCCACTCTGTCTGAGGGTAAGTACCTGTTTCCAATGAGGGTGTTATTGCGCGTAATACAAGGTTGCTTTTATTCAAAGTTAAATAAGGTCAACTTGCATAATTCAGTCCCAATTTGTAAGAGTTAGGTTGTCTCTTGATTAAGGTGACCACATGAAAAACACGCCTAACATTTAGTCTCGTTTTTCCTTTTCCTTCAGTTTGTAAAAATTGAGGGGAAACCGGAAAATAGAATGCAGAAGAAAATCAATGATGCGTGCAGTCATTTAGAAATACTTACAATGCTTCCCAGCACTCTCCATGTGGATTCTAGACTGAATTTATAAAGTTCAATCTAAATGATGCAAGTCGATAAAAAGTCGCACCTAAGCAGGAATTCTAATAACGGTGAAGAATATAAATTAAGTTTGACTAACATAGAACGTAGCCTACAGTGCATCTAGATGAATCTCTAAGATAGAAGCGAATCTTATGAGATCAAAAATTATGTGTCCTAACTTACGAAATAGGCAAAGGTAATTTGACCTAAATTTTGTTTATTTGAAGCGATGTGCCTAATTCTATTTTCGCCACACAAGTCGAGAACCACTCTCGATGCAACCACACAATAAAATAATAACAACGGCCTTTTATTATAGGCACAACAACTTAATCGAGAGCTGCTATAAATATGGAAACTTATTACAAATTATTACAAATAATAATACAAAAACGCTACAACATATAAAAATCACTACTCAATTAAACTAAAATTTCTCCTAATGCAATTTTAATGTGGACTCTCCAGCAAGAGCTACAAGCTCCTCATCTTCGTGTTCCTTCCATCCTTGTCGACTTCGCGGACCCTTCCACAAATCAGTGAGATGTTTAGATAATTATTAAAAGAAATAAATAGCTGATTAAATAGATGAACAACCTAAACAAGATAATCAAAGAGAACAACACAACAACTTAACCATAGATATACTAAAAATCACTAAATTTAAACCTAAAACAAATCAACCAAAATGTTGTTTCCCCAACAATGGTGGCATCTGATGAGTCATTAATCAGTAGTGTTAATTAATTACTATTGCAATAGATTAGAACTGAATCGAATGTCTCTGTGAAGAGGACTCAGCTTTAATTTTTATCTGGGCAAGTCCAGGGTCGAACACAAGGACATGAGCAATTAATCAATTTAAACTAGGTGTTAAATATTTATTTAAGAAACCAAATATTAATCTAGGTCAAGTAAATGCAACACACAAATAATGCATAAATTTTCAAAACATTTGATGCATTTATATTACATGAATAAATTATAATGCACAATGTAACATATAATAAATGCACAAACACACAATAATGCTCTTGATTAATTGATTAAATGACTTGTGAATTTTATTAATAATTAATGAAAATCAATTCAATCAATTATGCAACTCAACCATTAAATAATTCAATCTTAAGGTTAGTTATTAGGTTGAATGAACAAGTTAAGTTCTCTAGAATTTAATGTGTTAATTAAATGTCAAATAATTAAATATAATACATCAAATTAAAGAGCATGAAAATAGCTTCCAAACTAGATCAAGATAACTGAACTTAGATTTATAAATCACAAGTTATTCAATAGACATCATAGGGGCATAATTAAAGTAAAAACAAACTTTATTTATTCATAAAATGGTCCAAATTCGACTAAAATGTAATTACAGAAAGTCATTCGGGTAGAAATATAAATAACACGGGCATTGAGGGCTTATCTATAATTTTGAAAACCCGGTAGGGCGACACTACAAATATCCCAAAGGCACGTGCTCCAGGCATGTGATCGATTAGGCTCGGACGGCACGCATATTGGGTTAGGTGTCGCTCCCTCGTGCTTTGAGGTTGGATCAGGTGCTCCAAACTCTGGTTTGAAGCGCTTCTTTGGACCCAATGTTGTGGTTGTTGATGGGCCGTTAGCTAACACCTGAATGGGTCTAATCTGACAGTGGCTACTCCTCATCCTCGATGAATCACCTCCATGAGCAGCAGAGCCAAGACTGGGATCAAAAGAGAGCCTCCTCCCTCCTCCTCTCTCCTCTTCTCAATTTGAAGGTTTGGAGACCTTCGTGAAGGTTTTGCGAAGAGGCTGGTGCTCAGGTAGAACATGGAGGAGGTATGGTTCGTAAGCTCGATGGATTGTCGTTGGAAGCAGAATACTTGAACGGTGAGGTGCGAAAATTCCGAACAATGAAGCATATGCAGTGTTAGACCAAAAGCCAAAGCGAAGGTGAGGAATTTTGGAGCAAAATGGAATGGGATGAAGGGCTGAAAGAGTGGAGGAAGAGAAGACCTAATGGATCCTCCAGGCTTAGCAAACATGGAGAAAGATTGAAGTGATCACGATCTTGGAGAAATGGAGAGGAGAAATGAAAGAGTACGTGTGAATCATAGATGTACGTTGATGGTACAGATGGCTTCAGATGAGGGTTTGAGTGAATAAATGAGAATGAATACAATGGAGATCACCAAATAAAATAAGGATTGAAATCTTACCTGGATTTGAAATGAAAAAAGAGGTGGTATTGAAGGTGAATCAAGGCCTGATACGAAGCTTCATGGATTTGTGTGTCTTTGCTTCAAGTTCTTAGCTGAATAACTAAGCTCAAGCAGCAGTTTGAGATGCTGTAGCAAGGTGGTTTCACCTTGGATCTCATCGAACCAGTTCATCGTCGTCACATCATTATTTATGCCTCTCACGGTTTACTAGAGGTGGATAGATGCTTAGGGTAAGGTCGCGAAGTGGCGAATGACCGTTACATGCAGTGGAGATTGAGCATATGCATAGGAGGAAGTTGGTCCCATGCGGTGGTTTCAACCACTGTCAGTTGCTCGGGGAGTTAGGTATGAAGGGATTTAGTGAGTTAGCATAAGAGTGGTAGTTAGGGGAAGAAGTTGGTGGGGGAAGTTTGCTCAAACAATATGTTGAGGACAGAGGAAAAAATGCAGGAAGATGGGTGATTCGGTCATTAACAACGCATAGGGGCGAAAGGTTGTGAGGTAGAAGACGTCTTCCCAACTGTAGGATTAAGATCAGAGCGTCTGACTTTTGGTGTGCATCTGCAGCTCCGATGCGTTTGATTAAGAGAGATCAAGCGGCTAGAAATAAAGTGCTAATGAGAGGCTGGGATGGAAAGGCGTTAAGATCCAACGGTGGAGAAAATGAAATAAAGAGCCAGCTACATGGCTTAATCTAAAGATTCCATGTGGTCCAATGTGAATTTAAAAGAAAAAAATAAACCAGTATTAAATACAAAATAAATGAGTAGAGTAAGATTTGAAAAAAATGTTCAACACAAAAGTTGTAGATCTCATTGTGTAGAGCTCAAAGAGAGACTACATCATATTTACAAAGAAAATATTTTTGCAAGTATTTTTGATGTATTAAAAATACCTTTTTATTTCTTTTGGATTTTTAATTTTAAAGTATTTATGCACAATATTATACTAATTTTTATTTAATTTTTTATTTAATAAGAAACTCATAAAATATTGGCATAATAATATAGTTATTTATATATAATAATTAGGGTTAATTATTTATAACAGGGTATTTGTTAATTAAGGTTAATTGATTATCAATTATATGAAAGAACTCAAGCTAAAGAGATAATAATCTATAAATAACCTGATAAATCAAGGAGTTATCATTAGGTTTAATCTCTGCCCAGATGCTATGTGGGAGAAAGCATAGATCGACCCGCTTCCATTCAATACACACCATATCAGATGCAAACTTCATATTTACCGAGGATTTGGATAGGAAGTCCACTAAAAATGCTATCCTATGGCTACAAAACAGTGGTGCCACTATAGACGAAGCCATCCAAAAGAGCATTGCATGGCTCCCCTCCAAACAAGCCATGGAGAAAATGAAATTGGTTCTGGAAATCAAGAAGCAAGAAACAAACCCGGGCCCCTCACCTGCCACGCCACACTTCCAAGGGGGTCTAAGCCACTAATGACCAAGCCTGCTGAAATAGTAGGCCCCGGTAGCAGCTCCCAGATGACCACTACTTCGACGGTGCCTCACCCAGCTCCAAACTTGGTCTAACACCATCAACGGGTATGTCCTTAGATCTTTACTATTATTGTGATTCTACTTTTGAGCATCACCTACCTTGTAGTAGAAGGTCACCCCAAGAACCTTGAATTGCTCTTTAAATTCACTCTCGAGTTTTTTCCTGACATTTGATAACTCAATACAAACAAAACACTTTGTGATAAGTGTGTAGGTCATGAGTACACCAATCTTTTGAAGGAACAACATCCCCCACCATCGCTAAGCATAGCTAAAAACCATATGTATATTAACATCCTTTCTAGGAACATAAGAGGTATAGGAGGCCCCTAGAAAGCTGCTAGACTTAAGAACATTATGAGTGAATTTCACCTTATCTTAATGGATCCAGGAAACTCGAATCCAAAACATAGAACCACAAACCCAACTCCCATCACTCAATTTCCTTAATTGGCACTCTAACACTAGATGCAAAACATGGGGTAGCCTATCTACCTGGGATCCAACCATCTAGTCATGTCATTCCATCTTAGACTTCGACTTCTTGACCATCCATGACCTTACACACATCCAAAGTAGAGACCGAATCTGCTTCATCAACATTTATGGCCCACCTCACAGAATAGAAAAAGAGGACTTCTATCGCACCTATTATCACTCGTTACCACCTTTGAACACCTAATTGTCGCAGGAGATTCAATCTTGTTAGATATTCTACAAACCTCTCCTAACAGAAAACTCTCTTCTCAATGAACAAATGTTTTAATGAGTGGTGCCTCCTCTCTAATTTGGTGGAGCTCCATGGCCCATATATACCCTTCACATGGATCATTGAAACAAATATTAGATGGTCTATCCTTGACCACATTTTTATTTCCCCTTCCCTTCTAAACATCTTACCACAAACAACCTCAATAGCCCTTCCAAAGACCATTTCATACCACAAACTTATAATCTCTCAGGTAACCTCATTGAAACCAATCAATCCTAGCTTTAAGATGGAAGCTTTCTTGTTAAAAATTCCTCCTTTGGTACTATATTTCTAGGATCCTAGTCACAGGAGATCTTTGACCATAACACTTTCAATACTTGGCACATGAAGATAAAATAATGAAACTAAAAAGTGACATCTTAAGCTGGAAAAGAGAACATAATAAACCATTCAACGAGAACTCCACTATCCTTAAGCATAAGATCAAAACTCCAGAATAATACATGTAGGATACCTATCCAGGCAACAATGTATGTTGAACTTGCCAGAGTGTACAAGGAGTCAGATGATGTTTGTGAGGATGGTTTCTCCTTATGAATCAACGAGACAAAATATGCTGACCTCATAAAGGCAATAGAAATACAAAATTCCTCCACACAATCACCTCCTCAAAAGGAAGCTAGAATACCATTCCGATCCTTAGAGACTCTGATGGAAACTCCTACTCCTCCATTGTCTGTATCATTGTTAACTTCTACTAGATTCTTTATTCCTCTCACTAATAGGATATTCTACATACCTTCAACTTTTACCCCTCTTTGATTGGACAAATCTCCTATCCAAATGACCTCATCACACCCATGTTTGAGGAGGAAATAGAACAAATGATATGTAATCTCAATCGCTTAAAGCTCCAAGCCCTGATGGTTGCATCCCCAGGTTCTTCAAGAATGGTCCATCAACTCTCCATGCATAATTTCGACCTCAAGGAATTGAGATTCGTCAACAACTATGTGGTCTTTGTAATTTACAAGAAGGGGGGTCCAAAAGATATGGCAAATTACACATCATAAGCCTTATCAATTGCCCCTTAGCATTATCTCCAAAATCCTTACGAATCGTTGGGTGCCTAAATTGGTTGAACTAATTCATTCATCCCAGTGTACTTTCCTCAAAGGAAGAAGCACATCTGATGCCTTCACCAATACCTTAGAGATTATATCGGCTTTGGAAAAACAAAAGTCGCGATCCTAAATATTGATCTTAAAAAAGCCTTCGATATGATTAAATTGAGCGCAATCAAAAAAGCACTTAAACTCTTGGGAAGCACACAGACCTTATCGAATTAGATAAGTTCCTTCATTTACACCGCATCTTATCCCTCAAATGAATAATATTACCTATGGCTTATTCAAACCTACTAGAGGTGTAAGGCAAGTCTATTTGCTCTCCCCCTTAATTTTCATCAACACAATCAACATCCTCGGTAGAATGCTTCAGAACCTAACCAAAAACAACCTCATCGAGGGTTACCAACTCCCTGACGAGAAATCTTTCTATTACCAACGTGTTATTTTCTCGATGATATCCTAATTTTTGTCAAGTTTAACGAAAATGACCTAAGATATGTCAAATTTATGTTCAAAGTATTTTCACTCTTCTCTGGGATACAAGTGAACCAAGCAAAATCCACCATTCATTGCCTCAACCCCTGTCTCCAAGAGGAAATTATTACTTCTGAAAATCTTTGGCTGGGAGCGAGCGAAAATCCCCATAAATTACCTTGGCATTCCCCTAGCCCACAAATCTCTAAAACATGTTGATTGAATACCCTTCTCGAAAAGTTGAAAAGAAACTCCTCAGTTGGAAGTCTCATATGCTTGCATTACCCCCACGAGTGGATCTATTAAACTCATCCCATCTCCCTGATGAATCCATTATTCATTTACTCTATATGAATTCTTTAGAAAAATCTCCTTAACAAATCACTAATTAAAATCCCTAAAACTGACTAATTAACATTCACTGACAATGCAAGAAATTAAGGCTAAAATCTGTAAATAAATAACCATGTTTTTGCCTAACTTGAACCATTATTTTATTTACAAATACTAAGTATTTTAACTTAGTTCTTCTTCTATTATATTCTTTCATTTAACTAACTTGGTATAAAGAATCAAAACCCACAAAGGCATAAAATCAGAAGAACACAAATATGACATTGTATATTGTGCACATATTTTATCTTTGATAATTTTATTTCATCTTTTTCTCAACCTATAAAAATCCATAAAAATTAGATTAATTATGTATTATATATATTCATCCACTATTTAAAATCCAAATAAAAATACAAAACATGAAATATACAGGTTAATTAGTAATTAATACATGTATAAAAATTGTATTTTGTACCGATGACTTCATTTGTTTTTGACCACTCATGAAAGTTGTAGATCTCATTGTGGTCGTTGTTGGTGTATGTGGGACAACTTGGTGTAATGTACGAATATTGTATGTCTATCATATGTCCCTATCTAAGCTCTGCAAAAAAGTCGGTGTTGGAACTCCTTCCACTTCCCAGAGAAGAAGTAAAATCTGAAGCTAGTCTCGAAATCATCCTAGGTGGGCTCGCGCCCATCTTAGAAACCATCGCCTCTCACTACCTCTCAGCAAACTCAGTCAAGGAATACTCTGCAAAAGGTAACCATGTGTCTCGTGGTGTGAATCATCTTGATTACCTTCACCGCTTTCTTCAACCACTGCTCTGCCTCATCTGGAGTCCATGTGCCCTTGAACTTGGGCACATTAGCTCATTGATATGATGTGAAAACTGACTAATGTCTATGTATGGAAGAGTAGTCGTGCACTATCTCATCTACAAAAGGTAAAGGATATGGCTCTCTTCCGAAATCTCCATCATCTGCTCCATGTGTTGGAATCCCCTCAGGAAGGACATCGAACTGAGGCTGTTGAACCTCCATGGACTGAGGAGGTTGCACCTGCGATGTTCCATCCTAAGAGGGATAATAGGTGAAGTCGGATAGATCCTCGAATCTCATCTCTATGTCGGTCTGTCTACCAGTTATCTCTGTGTTCTGGGCCAAGATCTGATCATGTTGGCCCCTCATGGCAGTTTGTTGTTGTTGAAGGTTTGTAAGTGTGGTTAACATAGGCACCAAGCGATCTGCCATCTCCTGACCAGTCCTAGATGTTATGGTTCTACATAAGAACCAATATAATTATTCATAACGGTGGTTGTTTGTAAGTATAACTGATTGTGTTTTTCTCTTCTCGAGACTACTATATGGATATTAAATGCAAAAGCTGACACATGTGATTATTGAATTCAAATGGCATTCATTCCCTCTCAGACTCACGGCAAGTCAATGGATTGTCGCTATCCAGGAACTCAATGCGATCGGAATTACTACGAATGTGTGCAACAAGGTACCTCTGCTCTGAAACCATTTTATATGGCTCTCCAGGATATAGGTTACCCGTTTACATGACATTTACATTTTTTCTATTTACAATTGTTCACATCAAGTTATTAACAAGTAGAGAAAAAATTTCGTGAATCTGAATGACATTCACCATGATATAACAAGCCATATTAGGTCACATGTCACCAAAGAAACATTACATAAATTCCTATATAGTAGAACATGTATCACAAGAAATTTTATTGCTTTGTACATGTATCTCAAAAATATGACAGAAGAGAAAGTAAGCAAAAAGAGTTATAATTATCTGTACAAAACTATCATGTGTACCGTCAAAGACAATCATTGTCTAAACATCAAAAGCTAAGAGACCCGCTAACCAAGCTACAGTGCCTCAGGCATCTTCCCTGTCATCCATGTTAGGGATAATAAGACTCAATAAATGTTGAGTACAAACATTGAATATTAAAATTTAACAGAAGTTTAAGTGGTTACAAAAGGAAGCAAGTAGATAGGTAATGATATCATGCAATAATTTAACTACTTGCATGGAAAGAAAGTTATCTAACTACTCATTATACTAATCCCTTTCTCATTAACCACACCACAATATCAATGTTTAGCAATTCATCTATTAATCAAAAGATCATGTCGGAGTAAGTGGTTTAGATCTAGGTTATGTCATTTTCATTGTTATCAATTGTAAGATGTGGTAATTATCAATAATCATATATATCTTGTTGAGATATAGATGATTGTTGATAATTTCCATGTCACGGTCTTTTCTTCGTCAAAATCTACTGGCGAAACAATAACCAAACTGAAGCGGTGAAGAAGTCCCCTAAGGGACTCATCAGTCTCGTTTCCTCAGTGGGTTATATAGGGGGAGCTAGGAAAAACTCCAACTACGCCCCTGAGACGGGTGCGAGAAACTCTCCGGTCTGAGTCACTCCACTCCTGCCCAAACCGATATAGGAATGGGCCAAAGAAGCACGCAGAAAAACCAAGAGTCCTCCATCTTAGGAACCCTAACAGAACTCAGGGTCGGCGGAACTAATCAAGGGAAAACACATGGATCCCAGGAAAGCGGAAAACTGCGAGCTCACGATAAAATCGGGGAAGAGACTGGGATCCTAGACCCGCCCACTAGGCAGTTGCTGCTAATTCTGTACATCCTAACTCCAATCCAGTTAAGGGTCATCGCACACTCGCATGGTCAGGTGTAAGGGCACCTCGACCGCTACAATTATCTATACATACTGATTCACAATTTATATTGCAATTTGTGTCATGTAAATTAGTCTCAAGTCAGACCATATACCCAAATCAGGCAACATGGATTTTTATGGCACAGACCATATATGATTAATAATACAGTAACATGGGCAATAAATATGATTGGTTTGAAAAGCATGTCGAGTAAATTCTTTTGCAAGGAACCACAAACCCCCTTCCAGTTCTCTTTAGTGCATCTATGGAAGTAATATCTCCAAACAACCATATTAATTAGATTGAATATTGGGACTGTGCAAAAGTTTTTGGGGCCAAAATATATGAGAGAATCGCATGTAATTTTTTTCAGCAAAATGTGGCTATCTGGAATGGTCACTTGGCTTTTCTAAACAAATATCCATCAACGTTAAAGGCTATGTGAAGAATACTAACTACCAATAGATTTTAGGGTTTTTATCAGTTGTGCCCCTCTGAGATATTGCAATTTCAATTATGCCCCTCCCTTTTTTGAAATATCAGTTATGCCCCTACCTTCTTGCAAATTTCACAGTTCTGCCCATTTGTAATATCAGTTATGCCCCTACTTTACCTTAACAGAAGGGCAGAACTGTGAATTTTGCAAGAAAGTAGGGGCATAACTGATATTCCAAAAAGGAAGGGGCATAACTGAAATTGCAGCATCTCAAAGGGACACAACTGATAAAAACATAGATTTTATAACTATAAGCTGCATCCTGAAAGTAAATCACCATGACCTTGACAGATTACAACTTTATGTTCAACATAAAAGCTAGGAAACCCAAACTAATAAAGGGGTTTGACTATAAACCATATTGATGGACATCAAGATCTTAGTCACGGGAATTTCCAAAACCTAAATTCAATCATTAGTAATACAAAATTGAGACTTTAATGTTCTCAATTGTCTTCCGGATTCAGATTAATTTAGAATTAACGAAACTGACATTCAACATAGATAAGAATTAACTAAACTGACAACCCGTGAGTACTACAAGTGGCGCATGTAATGACTCAAATTGCAACCACAATCAATAAAAGTTTATGAAAATTCACCACAATCCTCCTAAAATCAGAGTGGTGCTTAGTTGATTTGATGTCGTTTGCTGTGAACTCATATTTTAACCAAAGATACGTAGAAAAATTAATATTATAAAGCTAATATTTAGATATGCAACATTGTTGAATATTGAGATCTTCCAACAAAAGCTAATATTTAGATAAATATGATCACATCTCACATCATGTATAGAATGGCTCCACATTTGCAAGAGCAATTACCTGTCTATGGTACTTTGCTACAGTCGAATGAATAATGCCCGCTCAACGGTCAACATTATAAAGATAGATGCTTTATATAACTGCTGACAATTAGATCAATTAAATAATATCAACATTCAATAATATCAACATTGATGGCAAAGATCTAAGTTCCAGATAACGAAAATGTAGCACCAATGTAGTAAATAACCAGTAGAAGATAGAGGTATCTTTAAGAAACAACAACATATGATCATTAAATCAGTGTATGTATACGATTTTTAAAGAACACGGTGTGGTCTCTCAACCAAACTGATATATGCATTGCAACAATCCATTTTTTCCATCTATTTTTGGCATAAATTAGATATCATGGCAGCAGCAAAATCCTAAATTGCTTGTTGAACAAAAAAATGTGGCAAATTTGAACTCATGCATTTAAGGTTCTCAATTGGCAAACTATAGGTTGTAATTCGAGGATGCTCTAGAACATGACTAAATTACAAGGCCTTTGGTTGTGTAGAATCTTATCTAGAAGTTCACGACATAAACCCAGGTAAAGGAGAGGTTATTTCATACTTGGCAGCTTGTTCTAGAAAATATTTCCTAAGACAGAAAGAGGAAATCAGCAAGCTCATTGATTAAAATCCATTTCGTCACCTTTATTCTCCCATTTTGACCTTCAAACCCTAGCTAAATGCATGTATATAGCATTATTTTATATTAATTAACCTTCATTATTTATTGTATAAATATTGTATAAAATACATTATTTAAAGTCAAAATAAAATAATAAAGAAAAAGAAAGAAAAAGAAATTAAATGCAAAAGGTATTTTATGACATAAACCCTGATACCTGGACATCATGATGACTGGGTCGACAAGGAATAAAGTAGGAGGAGATAAGGGTCAAAAATATAATAAAAACTCTAATTATTTATTCTTCAATAATGCATTTTTGGACCTATTTTATTTATTATTATTTATGCATCAAATCAATAAATTTTGTCATGAAAGTCGTAGATAAAAATATATAGAAAAATCCAAAATTAGTTTCAAGCAAAAATAATATACGTTTTACACTCTACACTCAGAATAAAATTCCAAAACCCAAACTTTCCAAACTCATATCTTCTCCATATGAACTCAAAATGCACAAAATCATATTTAATTGTATATAACTTTTTATTAGCTATTTAATGAAGGTGGTTTCAATTGATTTGGAGTTGAGATGCAAAAGTTAGGTTTTGGACCCCTATTGTACTATATACCTGGATAAAATATTCATTTTATTTATTCTTTATACTGTTCATTATTTTATAATTTTTATAATTTTGCAAGTATTCGTTATAATATATGTATATATTTAGAATAGAATAAAACCCAAAAATACATTAAAATAAATAATATACAAAATACATAGAAGAATATATTATATATATACCTATATAATTAATACCTATATTTAATTAAGTATACAAATAAACTCAAAAAAAATACAATAAAATATATTTGAGTATATTTAAATCAGTTATAATTATATAAATTATGTATAAAAGATAATAAAACAAAGTATTCAAAATATAAAATATCCAATATATAGGTAAATATAAATATAAATAAACCCTTAAAACGTAACTTAGAATAAATTAAGTCCTAAAAAATAAAAAAATACCATTAAATACTACATAAAATAATAAATATTTTTCATGTTTTACTCAAAAATTAAATAAATCGTTTGTTACTTTATTTATATTCGTTTCTCCTTTTTATTTCATTTTGTCCTCTTACGGATGACATGGCCCAATTAGGGCCCGTCGTCCGCTGACCTCGGTCAACTCTCTGAATGAGGCCATAGCTCACGTCAGACTATGTTTGACCCTATCTTCCTCGGATTTTCATGCCCAATCCTTGCATCCACTCGGATCGATCCCTTCTTGACTTTGGTCCTCAATCCTCGGACTTTCACGCCAATACGATTCCTTAGTCAATGCGCCGCTGAATCAAGCACCATTCCCTGATGAACTCACGGTACATATACTCTCCACAACTTTCCATTCGATTTTGATCCCTCTTCCACCATTCAAACCCTACTCTTCATGTCCCTCGAGTTTCCTGGTGACAGCAGGAGTCTGGAGGAAGATCTAGCATCGTAGTTGGCATTGAATTGAGGATGATCCGAGGCGCCACCACCTCCTCTGCCACGAGCTTCGTGTTGTGCCAATGCAGGTCAGGTAAGCCCTCTTTTCCATTTTCTTTTTGTTCCTTAGCCTAGAAGTAGAGTATACTAGCACTTTAGTTCCTTAGATTTTGCTTGCTTTTTTTGTAAAATTCAAAAAATTCATCTCGTTGGAGCTCTGATTCTGCCTCTTGTTTCTGAAAACTCCGACCAACCTCCGCCGCCACTTTCGCTTTCATCTCCTTCCTCTTCACTTGCTCTTCACCCCACACATCTCTGTCCATCCTGATCTTTCTCGGATCAGGTTGCCATCTCTCCTTCTCCGTCGTATCACTAGAGAGCCCTGCCCTCCTCATGTTTCTGCTCATCTTGACCTAAAAAGCACCCCAGAGCCTTCGCCTTTGTGTGCCATATCTTCCTGCAGGTTCTGGTGCGCCAAAAGACCCTACGTGGCTTGATTTTGACCAAGGAAGAGGCACATAGAGCCTCCTTCCTTCCTAGACCTCGACCGATCACGTCGGAGCTTTAGGGTCCCTTCCGAAACAACCACTCAACGCGGAGGAACCTCAATTACATAATGCACCTGCATCGAGACTCTCAGGTGGTTGGAGGAGTGAGAACAGGCTGATCGAAACTCAGCCCAACCGCGTTCTTGATTTGTTCTTCCCCATGTCCTCTATGTCGTCTGATCGTGCACCCGCACCCAGGTCAGCAGCAGTCGTCAGATGCACGAAGCCCGCACTGTTGGATTTCCATCTAGGATATAATCCTAAGCATCCATCATCGAAGCTTCATCGGTTGTCCACGTTTCTATGTGTGGATAAGTGAAGATCCAGAGTCGTCGATCACGCACATGGAGGATATTTTACGTATACACCCTCCTGTTTTTTATTTTATTGTTGATCCATAAACATTTATCTGTAGCGTAAATATTTTGTAATATTTGCAAATAGGCCCCCATACTTTCTTTATTTGCATTAAGATCTAATCCATGTCATCTCACATGCATGTGCACGTGAGGGGAGTGGGTATTTTGCACCTAAGCCCCTAGGCTTTTTGTATTTCGTTTTAGTCCTGATTTTTGCATTAATAGTGTAATATTTTTTGGCAAATTTCATCAGACCCCCTGTACTTGAGATTAATTACAGAAATACCCCCCTGGGGTATGGTTTATTGTATTTTTTTAAGAAAATTGCATTTTTGACCCCCCCCAGATTCTCTAAGATATTAGGTTAGGGTCCTATAACTTTAAATATTAGCATAAATACCCCTACCATGTATATTTTCATTTTCTAGTTTTATTTTGTGAAAATATCTCCAGGATTCTAAAATAAGAGGGAAATTGCTATAAATACAGGTACATATATATCACACATATTTTTGGTTGGGAATTTTAAGTTTATTTTCTATTTATTAAAAATAAAAAAGAGAGCTTTCATTCCTTGTTTGATTATCAAAATTCCAACAAAATATAAAAACATTTTGAAAAAAATAAATATATATATATATTGTTTATTATAGTATTTTGAGCCTACATACCAAAAACCACTAAAAATAGAAAAAGAAAATACGAAAAATTAAAAAGCTCCAAAATCCTTATAAAAATTATAAAACATTCTAAAAATACAAAAATATTTATTTCTATTTCTGAATTTATTTATTATATTTTTTATATATTAAAAAAAGTTTTGTAAAATTTTGAAGATTTTAGCTATTTTTAATTTCTAAACACTTTGGTCTATTAACTTTGTTTAATGTTTTGCATAATTAATTCAATAAAAAATACTTAGAAATTAGAAAAAAAATCTCAAAAAAAACACAAAACCATTAGAAAAATATAAAAAGAACAAAAATATTTATTCTATATTTTTGGGTTATTTATTTTTATTTATAATTGCCTATCATATACATCTTTATATAGTTATATATAGCTAAATTTCATCAACCAGAAAAAGAAATTAAAAAACAGAAAAGTATAAAAAGAAATAAAAAAATATAAAAGTAAAACAAACAAAATCCATAAAAATACATAATTAAAAAGCCACAAAAATCCAAAAATACCTAAAAAGGCCCAAAATCATTTATTGTTTTTTTGCCAAGTTTGATTATCTATTCTCCATTGTTCCCTGAGTTCTACCCCTGTTGTACTTGTCCGCAATGCAATCTATTGTAAGGTATAATAAATTTTTACCATGTGCTTGAGTGATTTATTTCTAGTGTGGGTTAGTTGTTGATTGAATGCGGTTGTTAGGAGATCGTCACAACGACTAAGTCCTCGCCTTGTGAGGCCCATTTTAGATCCCCGATTTTCCCGTTCATCACTCATCAATCTTTAATTAAGGATCAAAATGTGTAACAATTACATGCCATGGCAGCAAAAGGGAGTTTATTGCTTGTACCTTTGATCCTCTAAATGGAAGAAATAATTGGGTGAATCAGCAGCAGCTACAACAACAACAAGGGGGAGAAATGGAGATGGGTTTGGGTTCTTGTTGAGAAGGTGGGGATGGGGGAGAAGAAGAAGAGTGATATAAATAAGGGAAAAGGAGGGGGTAGGTGTCAACGTTTTGAAGAAAAATGAAGGGCATGTGTCAAGTTTTTAAAACAATGACGTGCTGGATTTTTTTGAGAAAAACACTACGTATTTTTCCCATTTTTATTTTTTTCAACTTCTTATTCCCATCTTTGGATGAAATACTTCATTTATCACAATTATCACCTTGGATCTTCGATTCAGGCATAGAATAGCATGTTTCTATCATCTCGGAATGACGATCAAAATGTGCCTAATATTCATATTTTTTCAATACAAGATGAATTCAAAAATCTGAGAATACGGTTACTGATTCATCAATAAATTTTGCGACTAAAAAATTGATCACACGACCTCTAATCGGAAAAAAATGATTTTAATTTATCGAACCGGAATTAATGGTGGTTTCCATTCATTTTGTCATTCGGATCGCATCACGAACTTTTTCAGTGACACGAGGTATGTTGAAATCGGGTTTCGGTATATTGCACCTGAACAGGATTCGATCCGCGATCTATGGATTGATCCAATCTTAATTGACATTAATTGGATTTTTATCGGGTTACGCGGACATGAGTCAGTTTTGGTTTCGAATTCAGATGGTTCATATTCGAGTGCTACAAATATAAAAACCTCAAAGGGAGTCTCGTCCTCGAGACTCATCTTAAGGTGATTAGATGTTCTATCCAAATCTCATCTATGGGTTTACGCCATAAAAACCTCAAAGAAAGAATAAGACATTATCATAAAGCATATAACTAAATAGGCTTGAAATGAAAAGGATCACTTTTTAGTTGACCCTTCCTCCTATTTCTTTTCTTATTTTCCATCATTGATCAACCACCTGGTCAACCCTTGCACCACACGTTGCTTGTTGACTCGTCCACTTCCCCCATCCCACTCATTCTCTCTCGTGCACAGTCAGCACCTATCGACCAATCACCTCCCATCTTGAGTTGACTCCAGTCAACACCCCCTCCACAACCATTACTCGCCGAGACCCATGATCTCCTCTCCTTCTACCTCGGATCCCATCCTCTCCTCTCCTTTAATCACCGTCACTCTACCCTGCAAGTAAACCCCGTTCATTCCTCAACTTTGACGACCCATTAGTTCACCCTCTCCAGTCGTAACTCTCTTAGAACCACCTCCTATAAATCACCCCTTACCCCTTGTAGCTCACTTCATCCAACACTCCACCCTTCTTCCTTCTGCCCAAAAACTCCGCTCCGGTGACAACAACAAATGTGAGTTCCTCTCCGGGCAACGACGAGGAGAAGGAGGTGTGATCCACGGGCTCTTCAAACCCAGTCGTGTAGCAGCTTCTCCGAGCTGCAGTGCTTGAGCTCTCCTTGTCGGAGCTCTTGAGCAAGGATACGGAGCTCTAGCTCTGCCTTAAGTGCCTCTCCTCCCTCACAAAATTCCCCGTCTCCAATCTCAGGACCTCCAGCACCGCTTCAATCTCGATCACCTCTTCTCTGCTCCAGATGCCTCTGTTATATCCACCCTTTTCAATTTCTCCATTTTCATACACCCATCCCAAAGCATTTTCTAGCCATCATGAGGGTCTATTTACACCTACCTTGCATCACCTATCTTCGTTGACCTATCTTCCGCTATTCTTCCCTTCTCCACAACCTCCTCCACCCCACTCCGTCTCCAGGTCTTGCACAGACCTGGAGCTCCAGATCTCTCATTCCTCCCACTCGATCAAGGCATCCATTCCACTCTCCTTTGAATCACCATTGAGTTCTAACCCTACAAGATCTCGTCTCTTTTATTGATCCGAGGATTGAAGGAAGCTTCGGTCTCGCCCTCCATCTTCGATGAGCGCTCATTGCCACGACGCCTCGGCACTCTCAGCACCTCTAGAGAACACCTAGCTTCCTCGTCATCACCATCTCGAGCTACCAAGACCTTCAACCGGCCCTCACGATCTGCGAGGAGCTCGGGGAAGCTCGTCGGAGCCCCACCGTTCCGCCACCACTCACAAAGGAGCATGAAGAGTAGGCACCATTGGATTCTGATCCAATGGTGCCTCTACATGATCAACGACAACCATCTGATCAACCATGCAGAGGCTTCATCAAGTGTTCATCTATGCCACGCATCAGAGCTGTTAGATCACTCAGATCTGACGACCTTGATCAATACCCGAGCCACCACCTGTGCCTCCAGGCTTGGGACACCCGAAGCATTCCATAGAGCCTTCTCGCTACGCCACGTGAATGTCTGGGTCCAAACCTTTCCCCGCACCTAGCCCCCGCATGCAAAAGGCACGTATGCAGGGAATAATTTCAGAAGGACCCCTCTGCCTCTCGCAAATTGCTTTCAGGACCTCCTCACGTGAAGAGCACGTGCCTCTTTGGGAATTTTGCACATAGGCCCCAACGGCTTTTGATAATTACATATAAGTCCTCCCAAGGGCTATTTTGATATAGAAACTTTATTTTATTTGCTTTTTAGACCCTAAACCTTCAACATTGAATATCTTTCTCATTTCTAATCCAAATTTTGTGTATTTTATGTCATTTTGAACCTTGTTCTGTGTTCTTTCATTTGATATATTTGTTGGACAGACAAAGGCATTCAAAAGCACTTTATTGTTTTAAGATTAGAATCTCTTATGTAGGCTTCTCAATGATGATTGTTTAATTAAATTTGAAGATATCTGATCCATTTCTACAGGGGATATGATGAGAAAATTGAAGCCATCCTTTCTTGATCTTGTTGATTAAAAATGGTACTTTGAGGAATTATTGAATTGTAGGAAAGGATGAGCTTAAAATTCAATTAGATCTAATCATCATCTGTGCAATTCATAATTTATCTTTATCATGCACATTTGGATCGTAATTGATAAATATTTCATAAATCTTCTCTTAGTCTTTGAATCATTCATTTGAGGACTTTATTGATCATTTTGCTTGGTGTTTAAGGACAATAGATCCTTCTATTCATTTTCATTGTTTTGCTTGGTGTTTAAGGACAATAGATCCTTCTATTCATTTTCATTGTTTTTTATATTTAACCCTTTATCTTTCTATTTTATTTTATGAGATATAAAATAACTATGATGGACAACTAAATATTTTGATTTATATGAAACCATCCATAAATAATACATTATTCCATGAGTTCGACATTGATATGCTTACCAAGTAAAAATACTCCACAATATTCAAAACTTACGGTTTTGATGAATTATTTTCCACCTCCTATACTACAATTTACCATTACTAAAGAGGTAAAAATCATGGTTCATCAAATGGCATCGTTGTCGGGGAACATCATATTTTTATGATTTTAAATTAATTGATAATTAATTTTTGTGATAAAGATTTTTTATATTAATTTTATTTTATATTTATTTTATTTTGTTTTGCATTAAATTTCCTTTAATTCATTTCTCTCTTCCTACATATACTAACCACATAATCTCTCTTTGCAAGGATAGCTCGTAACATTTTGAAAAAAAAATCAAGGAGCAGTAAAAATGATTATTTACTTTCATTTTGTGAGAGCGCGTTAGTCTAGGTTTACTTTTCTGCAGCTTCAAGGGTCTATTTGAACCCTAGTACTTGTAATTGAACTGGATTGATCTGTGGGGACACTTGGGCCTGTTTTGACCCCTGTTGTGTCGTTAGGGACCCAAGTGTGTTGTGTCGTAGAATTAGGACCTACACTCGTGGTAGAAGTAATTTTATTGTACCTGTGCTCGATTATATTTTTAGGACACACATCACTTAACTATACGCATTGTAGATCATTCAACTTAGCCAAAAACATGAATCAATTCTTCTAGCTAATAGAACCCTTTGTTTATGAGCATTTTTATCAGTTGCATCCTTTAGAATAATTTCAATTTTATTTTGCATCCCACGTGAATAATGTTGGCAAGCATTGTAAGTCTTCTAACTAAGCATGCATCATAGTTTTTTATCACGCAACGATTTTTCTCCATTCCTCCCCTATTTTCTCATCTAAGATAAAAGGAATTGGGATTGATCAGTAAACGATATTTTTGTGCTCATTAAGACCCATAGCGATAAACTAATATAAAATTAGGACTGCTAACATGGTCGATTAAATTAATTAGAATAAAATCAACCCTTATTTTGGGAGATCGAGACCCATCATTAGACGCTTGTACCTTCCATACTGAGAGAGGTGCACTATACATAAGGATTAGAGCCCAAATCCCTGGGTGTTTGCTTGGAATATCATGTTGTAAGAAACCTTACTCGAGGTGTGGTTCAAAGCTGCTTATCGGCACTAACACGGAGTAGGAACTCCCCTGATGAATCTCCATTTCATCACTTTTATTCTTTCATTTTGGCCTTTAAACCCTAGGTAAATGCATGTAAATATCATTATTTTTTACAAATTAACATCCATTATTTATTATATAATTATTGTATAAATTACATTGTTTAAAACCAAAATAAAAGAATAAATAAAGAAAAGAAAAATAAATAAAATACCAAATGTATTTTATTAACCTAAACTCCGAGACCTAGGCATCTTGATGACTAGGTTGACAAGGAATAATGTAGGGGGGATAAGGGTTAAAAACACAATAAAACTACAAATTTATTTTCCCAAATAATCCATTTTGGAGACATGTTTTATTCTAAATTATTTATACCTCAAATAAATAAATTTTGTACATGAAAGTTGTAGATAATAATATACAGAAAAATATAAAATTGAGTTTACACAAAAATAATATACAGTGTACATTTTATACTCGAAATAAAAAATCAAAACCCAAATTTCCCAGACCCATTAGTGAACTCAAAATGTATCAAATCACCTTTAATTATATATAACTTTTGATAAGCTATTTAATGAATATGGTTACATCCAATTTGGAGTTAAGATGTAAAAGTTAGGTTTTGGGACCCCTATTTTACAATATACATGAATAAAATATTCATTTTATTTATTCTTACAGTTTTTATAATTTTATATTTTTATAATTTTGTAAATTTTATTTATAATTACATGTACATATTTAGAATAGAATAAAACCATTAAAATACAGTAATATAAATTAATATACAAAACTACATAGATGAAATACATATACTTATACCTATATAATATATATCTATATTTATTTAAGTGTACAAATAACATCAAAATAATATAACAAAAATATATTTATGTATATAAAAATAGGAAAAACTTGAATTGAGGTGATACCTTCCTCATTCCCCATGCGACACCTCAACTCACCCGTCCGATTACCATCTATTGTGTACCAACAAAACCACCATTTGTGTACAAAACATTATTCAAGAAAACTTCATAATCCTATTTTTAGAAACTTCTATCACATTATCGTGTTAATCCTCTCTCCTACAATGAGTCAATCCCCTTTTTTCAGCGCATTAGTTACTATCAATTTAATTTTTCATTTCCTTTTCTAACTTTCTGGATGTATGCCTCCCCACAATTTCCCATGCATTTTACCGTACGCTCTTCAGTAATTTCAATTGAGAGAGAGGACTCTTCTTACTATGTTGGCATGTATCAAGTAACTCAATATTTTTGCATTTTTATTACTAATATTATTACTGTTGTAGATGTCCAACGAAGTTGATGGATCTCTTGAAGCAACCAATGCAACTTCTCATCTATTAGGTTTTCATTTTTTATTCCCAACTCAATAAATCTTACGACTTTTAGACAATTTCCTACAAACAACTTGTCCTTTTTATGATAGTTTAACTCTGTATACGTTTTATATTCTCTGGTCATTTATTCCTTATGATTCCTTTCTTATAAACAGATGTGAAGAACTAGGGTATTAATAATCCATTAGTTAACAGTGCATTTCACTTTAATATATCAGTTTTAACATTTATATTTTCTATTTACTTTAATATCATTAGTGATATGCTTGAAAAAACTGTGTGCTTTTTAATCCCAGGTTGTTCTGTAAAGAAATTCTTTTCACATATTGCATTATTTCTTTTCAATCATTAGATTTTTTTACAACGATTTTTTCTTTTACTAATACTATATGTATTTTACATTTTCTAACATATTTTTACATTCATTCACATATTGCATTATTTTTTTTGCAATCACTAGATTTATTTACAGAAGTTTTTCTTTTTACTAATACTACACATATTTTACATTTTCTGATCGTATTTTACATTCATATAATCCGTTATTTCAATGTGCAATCCTTTTAGATTCTTTTTAAAATGCTTACACCTTTGTTAGATTTATATTATGTCTCTGTGAAGTCTCTTAGCATGACCAAAACATTATAAATTTTAATGTTCCGTATTCTTTTTTAAATCAATTATAATGTCATACTTTCACTTGTGTAATGTTCTGTATTCTTTCAGCATCTATATTCATCAGGATTTCACATACTAATTCATTGTTTAATAGTATTTTACTTTAATATACCCTTATTTGCATTTATGTCATATACATTACTTTAATAAACTTCATAACATTCTTGAAAAAAACGGTGTGCTTTTTAATCCCAGGTTGTCATACAAATAAATTCTTTTCGAATATTGTCTTATTCCTTTACAATCATGATACATTATTTTACAATAGTAATTTTCATTCTACTAATATTAAATTTATTTTTTAAATTATCTTGTCAAATTTTATATTAATATTATCAGTTATTTAATGTGCAAAATCATTACACTTTTGTCAGAATTTTATTATGTCTCGATATGCTCTCTAAACATGTCCCAAATATTATAAATTTTAATTTTACTTATTTCTTTTATCACTAGTTAGATTGTCATACCGTTTACTTTTTAAATATATTAACAAGTTCAACATCTCTATTCAACGAAAATCACAATGTCTATGCCCTTAACTAGACCAAAGATTTGGTTTCATTCAAGATGCGTACATATTCTATGAGGCATATGCCACTGATATAGGGTTTAATGTTAGAAAATGTAGCTCTAGGGTTGGTAAAGATAAGGTTTCTAAGGAAAAAATCATTAATTTCAAATTTTTCATTTGCTGGAAAGAGGGCTTTTCTAGAGCTGCAAATAAACAATTGTCCACTGATAATGTAAAAAGTGATGACAGTGATGATTCTAGATTTTAAAAGGAGCGTCGTGTCGGATTATCACGGACTAGTTGCAAAGCATTGATGTCAGTTATCCTTAGATCTGATCTCAAGGACTGGGTTGTTTCTCATTTTGAGCCTCAACATAATCACAACTCATATCTCCATCCAAATGTCGATACCTCAAACCAATAGACATTTTCAAAGGCCACAAAGATGTTAGTGAAGTCAATGAATGATGCGAACATATATGTATCCAAGCAGTCTGCTTTCATAATCAATTCTAGTGGTCAAGTTGGTAGCATAGTTAGAAATATTTACAATCTCAATAGAAAAGAAAAAAAATATCGTTTCGAATTGAATGTTCACTTACTGATCGAGCATTTTGAACGTTGTAAGGCCACTACTCCATTTTTTACTATGCTTTCTCAACCGATGATGATAACAGGCTGACACAATGTACATGGATCGTTAGTGCATCTATTAAAGATTACAAGTTATAAGGTGATACATTATCATTCGACACAACTTATAGGACCAATGAATACAATCTTGTTTTTGGATCTTTCTGCGCTGTTAATCACCATGGTTGTACATGTTTTTGCAAATTCTTTCCTGAGTAGAGAGACAACCGATTCATTCTCATTGTTATTTGAACAATTCCTGGAAGTAGTGAGGAAGCATCCTGTATCTTTAATATGATGAAGATGCGGCAATTTGTGCACCTATTAGGAGTTGTTTTCCCCATATTATTCATAAAATTCAGCACATGGCATGTAATGGCTAAGCTTAAAGGCAAGATTGGAAAGATTAAAGACATTAATGAAGTCCTTTCAGCATTATCCAAAGTTGTATGGAAAAGTGTAACTATAAAGGAATTCGAGCAAAATTGGTGCAAGGTTGTTGATTAGTATGATCTATCATGCAATGTATGGTTGAACGAGAAATACAGCATTAGATATAAATTGATTAGCTTATATCTTAAGTATTATTTTTGGATTGGACAACGTAGTACCCAGAGGAGTGAAAGTGTGAGTGCTTTACAACACCACATCACTAACCAAAACTCATTGTTGGAATTTGTTTGTAGATTTCAAGGTGCAATTCAACGACTTAGAGAAAGAAAGAATGACAGATAATACCGATCAAGTATAGACTCCAAAAACAAATTTCAAATGGAAGATGGAGGATCAGATGGTATGTGTTTACACAAAGTTTATGTTTTACAAGTTTTGTTTCGAACTCAACGAAGTAAAGGATTTGAATGTTCGAAGTGAGTCTAACTCTTTGGATTACTGCCATTTTTTTATCCTATATTGGGAGATCGGAAGAGGAATTAGAGTTTCTTGTTCTATGCAAAGCAACTTTCTTTCTTGCGAATGCAGGACTATGCCATTCTTTGGATATCCATGCAGGCACATACTTGTAGTCTTAAAAATTCAGAATGTAGAGCTTTGAGCCTCGAATAAATATTAAAGGGGTGGATAAGGAACATTAAAAATCAGGAAATTATCCAATATAGGGGCAAATTTGCAAGTGTTGGGATGTTGAGCCGGCTAAGAGAAGGCGAGGACGGTCCAAGAAGTGTTGGAAAGAGACTATACAAAGGGTTCTTAGTTTTTGGATATAAGCCTGGGATTGACCCAAGATAGATCTGAATGGAGGCAAAGAATCCATGTAGCCAACCCTACTTAATTGTGGGAAAAGGCTTTGTTGTTATTGTTGTTGTAGGGGCAAATTCCACAACAAGATAGGGCGTCCCAGCTCAATCATTTTTGTTCGAATGTCATTGCAGCTTCAGTGGATCAGGATGATGATATATTCTCATTTGCTAAAGACAAACTAAGCGATTTATGCTCGAATATCAATCTTATGATAAGTAACAAACAAGTTTCCAGCTATGAAAGTAGGAATCCTTCAAACACTCCAGTTTTCATTCATTAACCATCTTTTAAAGAACCAAACGTTGCAAGAACAAAAGGAAGTGGATGCAGAGGAAGACATGAGGGTGTTGGAAATTGTCTTAGATCTGAAATTGAGTTGAGAAGAAACAAACGTAGTCAATGCAAATCTTGCCTCAAATCAATGTTGGACATGACTCAAGAAACTGTCCTAATAACAATTCAACATTAGTTGGGTAAGATTCTATAGTACATCCATGTTAAATATATTGTATTATAATATTAATAATTTTTTCATGTGAAGCGAATGACCAGCCGACATCAGTATAACGTAATAAACTCCATTTCAATTCTTCCATGCAAGCTTAATTTTTTTCAAACTGTAAGATATATTAGTTCCTTTTTCATTTTTATATCCATTTTAATTATCACTTACAACTCTTTCCATATCTCAATAATGTCTTTTTTCAGATAGCTTACAAATTTAATGTTGTGTGCATACTTTATTTTTCATCGAAAGTAGCAATTCCCTCTCTATCTCATTTCGGTAAACATACAACTAAAAATACCTTTCGTTAAAAAAATTAACAATACATTTAATGCTTTTTGTATATCTTTTCTTATTAGTCTTGCTTTTCTAACATCTAATTTTTCATTTTTGCAGGATTGCAACTTATGATTAGTTTTGCGACGTCCTTGGATTATGCTCCATCATTTTTACATCCAATCATTAAAGATATCATGCTCTATATTTTTTATTGTTAGTCAGTTGTTCATTTGTTTTAATTCTCAATACCATGTAATTTTCTCAGTGGTTACTTTCTATATTCTAAATTTTGGTTCTATGCATTTATTACTACTCTTTATGATTCGTTAATATGTATCTCTCTCATTTTTTATGTGTAAGAAGACTTCTTCTATTGTTTATCCATATTATGGTTAAATTATATTTACAAAAAGAATTCTTGGTTATTGATGAATCTCGTATTCATCATGCTAAAAGCTGCAAATTAAACCCTTGTCTTGACTAATCCAATAAAAATCACCTTTAATTCTTTATTTTTATCATGTATCATTTTGTGTATAATTAGCCCTTAATTATTTGTATTTAATTTCCCTTATTTTTCTGTTTTTATTTTATCATCAAAAACCCCTAAAAATTAGGTAGAATAATTGTCTATAAATCACTAACCTTTAAAAACACTAAAAAATACAAAAACAACTCAAAGATAAAAATCAGGTGTTTTTATCCCCCTTAAAAATACCCCTAAAAATATGTTTTGTACAAATGACCTCTTTTGGCTTTTTGACCAACATGAAAGTTGTAGATCTTGTCGAGACAAGCAACTTTTATGTTTTGATTTTTTCCTAATTTTGCCTCTAACTAATTCTTTGGTATTTATCTTTGTATTTACAATTCTGAATTTTCTGATTGAGCCACGTGACGCTCTTTGGAGCCGCCACGTGGCCCGCCTCTTCCCACGCCACCTGGTGCCTTCCTTGGCCGTCAGATCTGCCCCTATCCGCTCAATATCCGTCGTCCATCATCGCTCCATCGTCAGTTGTCAGATCTCTGATGAGATCTGATCTTAGCAACCCACCCCTGCTCCAATCTCAGTCCTCTGATCCTCTTTCATCCTACGGTCGACAACGCTCCACGTCACCCCTTCGCCATTCACCCTTGGATGAACCCCTGCTCTTCATCTTAACCGCTCATCACCGCGCACATCTCAGTCGTTTGCTCAAATCGATGGATCTAATCCTTGTCGATCACCCGCGCTCGCATCCTAGCCGTTGGATCACCGGATCCAATGGTCGGGAGGTCATCTTCCACCTCACGTAACCCCCTCCCCAGCCGTTTCACCTTGCCAACCTATCACCCCCTTCCTATTTTGGAAGGTGACTCCGGCCATCCTTCTCACTCATAACGCCTCCCCCTCACTGCCCACTCCCCCGCCTTCCTCGCGCCAACTTCATGTCCTTCCTTCATTACTCCTTCCCCATTAAAATCCTCGTCGAAACCTCCCCTTCACCACGTAACTGCCTGAACCTCTCCACCTATAAACACCCCCCCCCCTCGCCTCCATTCGCCAGTGTCCACCATTTTGGGTTTAAGCACAGTCTCCCCTGCCCCTCCGCTGACAGCAGAGGAGGCGGGGCGTCGAGGCAATAACGGCTCTCGCCCAGTGTCGACCCACGGCCACATGGCCGTGCTGAGGATGCCATCAGGCTCCGTCGAGCTCCGAGGCCCGGCTGACCTTGTCGGGCGACGACCCGAGGCGTCTTAAGCCTCAGCCCAAGCCTCTCCGCCACCGGATTCCCCTCTCCGATGAGGACCCTCCTTCCCCCTTCTTTTCTTTGATTTTTCCCAACCTTATTACTCGCCACCAACCTCATTTGTTCATCCCATAAGCTTCGCTCGACCACCAGCATCCTCGCCGACCCCCTTTCCCTTCTCCAGAACCCCTCACACCCCTCTTCCTCTCTTCCCCTGCTCCGCCGGAGAAGAGACACCCGGCCACCACTTCCAGTCGTCTCACGGCCCCCAGCTCACTCACAATACCCTCGCACGTCACTTGCGCACGCTTCGACTATTACTAACCCTTGCAGGACCCTCATCGGCCGGAGTTTGCATCGGAGCATCTTCAAGCTTTTCTCCTCCGACGAAGCTTCATCGACTGCCACCTCCAACCATCTCTGGAGCTTCGCAACGCCTCCAGGTCTCTCGCCATGACCCTAGCGATCTTTCTCGACCCTATGGCGAGGGCTTGGAGTACGGAGGAGCCTAGGGCAGGTCGCTGGAGGCCTGCCTCCTCTGACGATCTGCGGAGGAGCACGATGATACAGGTGTCGTCCGATCATCTGGATCGGACGGCTACGAAGAAGCCACATGGTGACTCCAGACTCCATCCGAGCCTCCACGCTGAACCTATAGGCTCGTGTGGACCGAATCTCGAGCCGAACCTCATGACTGTGCCACGTGTCTCGAGCCACAGGCAGCTTCCCGAGCCTAGGCGCCTCACGTGCCCGATACGTGAGGGCATGGGTAAATTGCAGTACAGACCCGAAAGTTTTATGAAATTGCAGATTGGTCCCCAAGCACGTGCCTCACGTGCGTGCATGGGTATTTTACATGGAAGCCCTCCGAAGTTTCGAAAACTACAAAAATACCCCCGCGCACAAGGAAAATTTATGAAGGGGCCCAGGCGGTTTTTGGTATTTGCATTTAGGTCCCTCTAGGGACCTAAATGCAATATTTATCCTTTTATTTTCTTGCATTTTTATTACAATTATGCCCATGCATTGTTTTTAGCATAACTTGAGCATCGTAGGTCCAAATTGCATGATTTTAATGTCGTTTTGATCCTAGTTTTGTCCTCTACGTCTTAGCATATTTAATTTTCTCATTTGCCACTATTTTTAATGAAGTGATTTTTTATGTGAAAAATGAGACCCGGCTATTCTTCTGGTTATTGCTTGGATTTGATGACTGCTCTTCATGTCGTGATTAAAATGACACTCATTTCTAATTCTATTTTGTTGCTCATATTTTTAGGGTTTAATTGTAATCTTTAGCTTAGCATACCTGGATCCTTGCACAATCACTCATGCATCATTTTAAATTGCATAAAAATTAATTAAAAATGCATGCATCTTAGTATTGCTTTGTAATTAGCATAGTTCATAATGTGGATCTGAAATTGAAAACTGTTCACACTTGTGCTTCATGAATCGAAATTCGATAAATAAATTAGGTAGTCGTGTCCCTATGTTCAACCTTGGTTGACTTGCCAAGTAAAAATATTCCACAGCATTCAAACGACTGTGGTTTTTGCTAAACCGAATTTGCCTCCTATACTACAATTATTATTCATTCTTAATGAGGCAAATTCGACGTTCATCAGTTATTACACTTCTCTCAAGATTCCCAGGTTGTGAACTTTCGTTGAGAATTAATGCATCCCGCTGCTCTAGTTTTCCTGCAATATGGTTGGCGTTGCCCCTGTTAATTCCCTTATGATGAATCTGCATCATGTATAAACCAGTTGCTTTTATTAGGGACCTAATAAATTTTCATGTAGTATACCTCATTCATTCGGTTCCAACATCATCATTTGAATGTAATACTTTCTATCTAGTTTACAATCTGATGTCATATTTTACAAAATATATTAATCATTTTACAACTCTAGCTGGAAATATTTTTTTCATTCCAGGTCATTATACACATGAAAGTTTATGTATTTATTTCATATTTTAATACGAATCATCATTAAACTGGAAAAATTCAAAAATACTTTCCACTTTAATATAATAGTATGTTTTAAAATCAACATCATACATCAATAATTAACGAATAGAATGCTCTTACATACACAAGTTAATTTATCATAATATTATAACTCATCATTTAATTAATTTCATATAATTTATAGCAGATTGCAAACATTGAAGCCATGTGAACTAACATTTGGAATTTTGATATTTTAATTATTTTCGAACTATATTACTATATTTTACCTACAATCTCATAATTTAGATGGTCTTCATCGGTGATAAAAGCCAACTTTGTTTTGGAAATTTTAAGTCTGGCATCTATGTTTAACTTTAGTATCTATGAAAATAAGAGTCAAATATATTGTTTATCAAATGCATGAGCTAATCAACAAGTTTCCAAAATTATATGTCTGACAACTATGTGTAAATTCAATATTACAAAAAATAAGATCCAATCATTTTGTCTACCAAATGCATTAGTTTGTCATAGTTATAACATAAACTAAACATGCAATAAAAAAATAAATCTTATCTCAATGTTTGAGATACAAGAAGATGGATGAAAAGTAATGCCGTAGACATCATTTCGTTCAGATATTTCAAGATAAAAATGTTGTATATCCAATTACACAAATAATTATAAAAGACACATTTGTTTTGAAAATTATAAATCTGACATCTATGTGTAATTCCAGTATCTCTCCAAATAAGAGCCTATCATATTGTTTATCAAATGCATTATCTAATCAACAATGTCATACTTCAGATGGTAAGAATCTAATTTACAAAATTATATGGCTGACACTATGTCAAAATTCAGCATCACATAAAATAAGAGCCAATCATTTGGTCTAACAAATGCATTAGATTGTCATACTTATAACATAAGCTAAACATGCACTATAA
The DNA here is from genome assembly GCA_037367405.1 of Ottelia alismoides. Classification (NCBI taxonomy): domain Eukaryota; kingdom Viridiplantae; phylum Streptophyta; class Magnoliopsida; order Alismatales; family Hydrocharitaceae; genus Ottelia; species Ottelia alismoides. The sequence goes on from JAZKJV010006574.1 coordinate 91,890, forward strand.
AAATAAATCTTATCTCAATGTTTGAGATACAAGAAGATTGATGAAAAGTAATTCTGTAGACATCATTTCGTTCAGACATTTCAAGATAAAAGGGTTGTTGAGTTCTCAATATGATCGCATGTTAACAAAGTTGATGCTATTTATGCTCTAAATCATTCAATGTCCCCATACTTGAAATCTAACGTCCTCCCTTCGCACATGTACTCCATCATTTTCATGACATAGATGCCACGGTCAAGACTTTGTGATGGTTGTTGTGGACAATCAGATACATAAATTATTTCCCATCCTGCTAGACATTCGCCCGGGATGTTGTCCATGAAATATTCAAAAATCCATCTATGTTCAAAATTTGATCAAAATATACCAATATAATTATCCTAATAATTTAGTTTATTAATTTAAATTTTAAGTAGCTCATACCCATTTCAAAATTTCTTTCTTATGGAATCTTATTCCTTTCATAGAATTGTATGAAAGGAACTTTCTTGTTGTAAAATCTGTAACAAGAAGATGCTAGTGGTTTCTTGTATGTATAAAGTGAAGATCTTCTACAGCTCTGTTATATTTACTCCATCATCGTATAGTTCTTAGAGTTTATCAAGCTCATGTTTGGTTCCATTTACCACTAGATTCACAATATATTGTTGAAATTATAATAAATGAAATCATATTATGCCATGTAATATTCCATAATTAAAAAAATATCAAGTAAAGTTCTTAAAAGCTCGCCATTCGGAAGATTGGAGTAAAGACAAACAGCACATGGTCATCCTTGTTGCAATATCTTTGGATCAGCACCTCCATAAGCATGTCTATTATCTGCAATTGCAGAAATATATGATTGTTTCTAAAAAAGGTTTACTAATAAGAAAATAACATACTTATACTTACTGAATCTTCCATCATCCGTTCATACAAGAAATTGTGGATCTCTCTCCCTTTGCAACACCAGTTTTCCGACGTGAATTATGTTGAGTTTAATCTGTTTAATATATATATAAATATCATTTGTCTTAAAAAATATAATATATTATTATTTTAAATGTTAAAAATTCATCTAATTTTATATTTGTCAGCAGGATCTCAGAGAAATTCTTGAATTGTTTTTTTGTCTGGTCTGATAAACTCTCGTATCAAATAAAATCGGTCACGAGATGGCATAGATACTGTTTTTTACAATCAATTAATTATAAGTAATGTTAGTTACAAATCGTTTTAATAATTTTATAAAATTTAATTTGCATACAGTGGCAGCTTAAAAAATATCATTCCATCTGAGATTTTTGTAATCAGAAGTAAGAAAATTGTTGTAATATTACATACCTTGTATGTAAAATACATTCACATAATGTAAAATTAATATTTTACTTGTAAAATGTAATATATATATGTAAAAAATTCAATTATAATTGTCAAGCTTACCTCACTTATTGTATCGTCGAGGAATAATTTTTTATTTTTTTTCTCCATCAATTTTATCGCCTTCTACTCTAACGTTTGCATCTTGACACTGAATGTTTATTTTCTTAGAATCCTCTAATACCTTTTTTGCTTCTCTTTACTCTTTTAGTCTCCTTATTATTGAACTCGGTTTCATTATCACTTTATCAAGATGAGGCTCGACCTTACCACTAGCACATGGGCAGAGGTAATATGAATCAACTGCTCTTGCCCACGAATCTTCCAATCCGTCCATCCCCCTTCTCGCCGACCTGGCTTGATAGTCTCTCTCGTTTCTACTATCTTTCTCACGGCCCATTTTCTCGTCCTTGTTGTTGTCTCTGGTGGCACAATTTCAGCATATGCATTTTCATCTATTGTCAAATCGAATGAAGGTATTTCATTGTTCTTTTCTGATGCTTTCTTATTTGCATCTGTGGATTTCTCTACTATCTATGCATCACATATTTTTGAAATTAAATTTTCAAGTTCTTCCCCGGATTATGTTTGATTCTCTTCAAAATCTCTTCCATTCCTATCATCTCCATAGGAAGTTGTTGCATCCCTTTCTCCAACATATTTAGCTAGGACTACATTAATCGCATATTCGTTGTTTTGAACTGAGTTACCTATAACTTGGGAATCGCTATTTTCAATATTTTTGCTCTCCTGAACATCAAGTCTTTTGATTGTTTCATTCAGCTCCTTATTCTCATATCTCAATTTCTCAATCTCATGCAATAATTCAGATCTTGATGTTTTTGCATAATATTCTCCAGATGTTTCTTTCATCTCTTTAATGATTTTTTTCAACTATTCTATCTCACATGCAAATGCTTCACACATACATTGTTTTTGTTGTTTTGTTGTTTTTGCCCCATCATTCTCAACACTAACATCCGACTTGATGGCACATAATTCTTCCTTCTTGTATCTTCCCTTCCTTGTCGGTACATCTTTTGGTATTGGAATGGGTTTCATAATCCCAATCACTGGTCTTCTCACCGTAAAACCGTCCATTACAAATTTCTCAAATGAGAAAACATATTAGTCTGGTCCTATTTTGACAATTTCATTTATTTGTATTTGTAAAGCCGACAATATCTACATCACAAAAACATGCCTTTATGGATTAATGATTATTTATATAATTTTAGTCTTTAACTTTAATATAAAAATATACTTACAATATATCCTTTTATAAATGATCAATTCTTACCTGTTCATTGCTCAATGAAACCAAGGTTCTAGAAACATATTTTATTGGTCCAGCCACCTCCTAATCCTTGGTCTCGAATCTCTAATCACAACAAGGTCTCGGTAGCAATACTCCATCATCTATACCTGCTAAAAATGTTGGATTAATATTTCTTCCATTTTTATATTATTAATAAAATAAATTTAAGTAAAACTTACATATAAACAAGTAACGCATCCGGTTAGATAACCGAGTGTTACCCTTGATGATCCAGCTCTTCTCTTTTGAACCTGACTCACTACGTCATCTATATTGAATAAAATCATCCTCGCAATTGCGCCAGACCAGTTGAAGAATCTTGTATCCTCTAGAGATTCTACATAGTGCAACAAATCTGTTGGGGAAGCATAAGTACTATCCGGGAAAAGGAAGGTTGCGAACATCAGAAGAATTAAACATGTTACATTGATAGACACTGAGATGTCATCGTCCTTATCGTAATAATCTTCCAGCATGCTAACCAACTTCTTTCTATTGAAAATCATCCCCTCCACAAAACAGTTCACTTGAAATGAACGCTTTCCATTGCAAATGTATACTCCTTATCATGACTGAAAAACCAGATCTAGGTAGGCCCAAGACCACTCTCATCTCTTCATCACTAAAACTTGCAACCTTATTCCAGAATCTGAAGTTCCTTCCTCTCTAAAACTGTTCAACCATGCACTGAAGATTCTTGCTTTAAATTTAAACATGTCCAATATTAATTAGTTTATTAAATGTCATCTTCGATAACAGTACACGTTGTTTGTTTGTTGGTCTATGCCTATCAATAAATTGCATAAAGTGTTCTATGTAGCACCTATATTGTACATATCCTTTGTATGTATTCATTTATATACATTTATTATAAGCAAACATATAAAAAGTAATGCATTTACATAACTTTCCTGCTTAAACTAAAACAGTAACATTTTGATGTTAAATAAAATTTCAATAAATAATTTATATTATGAAATTTTCTTCCCCCTTTAATAGAGCTTTTTCCTCAGCAACCTCCTTCCCCTTGATCCTTGAAATGTATGTTCTCTCTGTTCATTTTCATTAATCAAATTATCTTTTAACTAAATAACATTAATTATCCTCATTTATAGGTATCTTTTCACTTACTCCTGGAGTTGGAATTTTGATGTTGGATCTGTAGTGCTCCACATAAATCCTCACTTCCTTGCTCAGATTCATCTTCATGATTCCTATTGATTTAGTCCATGCCCGATTAGATTTCTTCCATCTTCCTTTCTTTCAATAACAAATAGCTCGATTTTTATCGTAAATATTAGTAAGCAACTTAATTTCTCTAAGATATCCTTCAATCATAGTTCAGAAATAGCTTAATCTACAATGCTAGATTTTACTTTTGTATTCCATATTTTACATTTCAAATTCTTATTTTAAATTTAAAAGCACCAATTGCTTGAAATGCAGTCTTATGATGTTTGGACTTTTTCATTGATCAACTACTTTATGGCTTTTTAAACAATACATAATAACATCATTGGTCATTTCTTTTAACTTAAAGTAGTAGAAATTAAATTTTAAACAGTACACTTGCAATATTAAATAATTTTTTTCCTACTTAGTTAGACGATCAGTCATGATCATTGTGTGATGCAAGGTGTATGTATACCCAATATCCAAGATTAAGAAAGTTTATTGATGTAATATTCATCAATCAATTTTTCAAAAATTAAGAAAGGTTGCTTTATAGGATTTTTACAATGTGAACAAAACCACCACATCAGAAGTTTATGTTACATCGATGATTACCTAAAACTAAAAGAAAGTACCAGATCAGGCGATTAAATGTGAATCGATCTCGTCGTCCCAGATTCTCTTCTTCCTAGGTCATCGCTTTTGTTTGCAGCCACTATTTTGAATCGCCTATCAGCAAGACCTCTGTCTCCGTCGTCGTCGTCAAGGTATGTTCCCTTCTCTCTCCCATATTAGGTATTTTAATTTGACGAAATAATAACTTTCCGATTTCATAATAAGTTAAATATCTATAAAAATCCCACTTTTTAAGTCATCCAAATACGGAATCTTTTTAAATCTAAATATTTGTTTCGATTTTCTAATAGCAGAAAGAATTTGAAATTTAAAATAGAATTTAATTTTTAGCTAAATGAAAGCATTATCATCGCTTTTGATACTTTTTTCTAAGACAAAAACGATACATTATTGTTCATGTTCATTACGATAAAATCATCTACAATGTTGTTGTAGATTTTATCTTGATTTTTCAGCCATATTCTTCATTTCAAGGTCCTTAATTCCTCATCGGATTCATCTCAATAGTTTACCAGGTTCGTTTTAGATTTTTAATCATAGTATCTGAAATATTCTTTTCATAATTGGATTGTATCTGATTCTTCTCTAATCGTTTAGTTTTCAGACTGTTTTCAAATGTATAACCTTTCAGCCATCATAAGATTAATCTTAACGCTAGATGTAATCAAATTTTTTTATTTTGAAATTTTTTGATATAACTAAAATCATTGCGAAATTGAAATGCATTTTGTTCTTAAATTTTCTTTCATTTCATTTTTTTATGTTCTGGAAAAAATATTTTACAAATCTTTAGAAAAATATCATAATCAAGTATTGGAAATCAAGATTCTCCAGTATCATTAGTTAGAATTAAAATGTTGATATGATTTCACATTTTTTTGTTATTTAAATTGCAGTATTCCATCTTTAGTTATAAACGAAGAATATCAAGTCAAGCAAATGTCTGAATATATTCTCGTCATTTATTGTATATTAATATATACAGTGTTATGAACTAATTGATATCAAGTTGATTTTTTTATCCTAATCATAGTCTTCAAATGTATTTTGTGTTATATTTACGTTATAGGTTAATTTCTTAGAAGATATATCTTCTTATTTCGTATTGATTCATCAACAATCTCTATAGAAATATAATTTGTCCTAAAGAAATGTAAAATATGTTGTTATTATTATGTAAAATAGCAAAGAACTACACATAATAGAAGTCATTATTAACATCTTCAACTTATCAATTCATGCACTTTTTTGTAAAATGTATTCTGATTTTGTAAACTAAATTATTTCTTTGTAATATATAACTATACATTGTAAAATTAAAAAACTTGAAAATTTAAGATTTCGGTAATTTGCATAGAAGATATAACTTCTTTTTTTGTATTCATTAAAATAACAATAGAAAAAAGTTATATAATTTATCATTAACAAATGTAAAATATTTTATTATTGTGTAAAATATCAAAGAATTACACATAATAGAAGTTGTTATTCAACACACATATTCCATTTGTTCATAATTTTTTTGTAAAATATATTATATATTTGTATTTTCTATTTAATATAGAAGTATACATTGTATAATTTCTGAACCTGAAAAATTCTAATCTTGTTTAGAAGCTTGATTTCAATCGGATACCAAGACTCAATCTCATACTCTGTAAAAAATATAATAGGATTTGTGTGGATAGTTGTAACAAAATTCATCCCAATTTACGAATATAGTTGTAACAAAAATCCCATCATTTTAGGAATTTTTCCACCCGTATATCAATGTATTAGCACATGATCAAAGAACCCTATATTTTAGGAAATACATTTACACAAAAAATACAAATTTTCGTATATTTTGAGATTATTTTTGTATATCAGTGGTTACATATTTGTAAATTATAACACATAATTGTAAAATATTTAAATAATTTCTAAATTGTTAACAGTTAGTTCAAAATGAGAACATTTATTCCATCAATGGGTTTGGAAAATTATGTAGATCACTCGCCATATACCAAAAGTTAGAATGACCAATGATGTGTAATTTACTAAAAACAGTCATTTAATCCACCTCCATGTTATGAATGTTAGTTGGCACGAAAACCACCTAGTGGTTTCGATCTCATTCGTACACTCATCATCCAACGACCTAAGATGACACCTTTCCATAATCAAGGAAAGGTGCCACGTCAATTCAAGTGCTCCCTATAAAAATAAGTTATAAATATATAAATTAAGTGTATAAAATAATAAAATATAAAATAAAAATAAAATGTACATAATATAGGTAAATATACCTATAATAAAATCCTAAAAAGTAACTTAAAATAAATTAACCCATAAAAATAAATAAAAATCATAACTAAATGCTACAGAAAATACTCAACATTTTTTTATAACCTAAAATTAATAAATTTATTTGTTATTTATTCATTATTTTATAATGCATTTTGCCTTGCATTTTTCTGGTTGGTCCACGTGATTCAACAAGAACTCAGTTTTTTTGACCTCGGTCAACTACCCCTTTTGGCGTCTCTGATCGTGTTAGAAACTCGAGCATCCCATTTCCTCGATTTTTCTAAGCCGCTCCGATCACCAAAATGCCTTGAGTCCTTCTTGATTCTCTTCCCATCACAACTGTCCTTTCCGCACCATCATGAGATCCCATTGATCTCCATCGAGCCACTAAATAATGCCAATCATAGTTGGTCGGAATCCATGTTTATAAATAAATCCTTCCCCCTCCAAGCTCGATTTTGATCCCTCTCCAAGCCTGAAATCCTTCAGCCCTTCATGTGTGAGTGTCCCCGGTTACAGCAGGTGCATCCCCAAGGTGTTTGTGAGGGCGACGGTGGAAGAGAGGAGGTCCAAGGCGGCTCTCTGGCCACCTATGCTCCCTAGTGTCACAGCCAGGTATAAGCTACGTACTTTTCGATTCCTAGGTAGATTTTCTTATCGTCATTTCATTTCTGCATTTTATTTTGCATTTTGATCAGTAGGATATCTTAGATTCTAGTAGTTTATTAGCCTGAGCCGCTAGGTCTCCGGTCGTTTCACTGTAAAATTGACATGTTCGGACTCCCTTTTCTCCTCCATTTTTCTTGCTCCACTTCCTTCATCCATTTGACCCATTCAGATCATCTGATCTCTCTTAGATCAGCCCACTGGTGCCCCATCTCTCATCCTCACCGGAGCACTTTCATCTTCACCCATCTCACCTCGAACCTCGCCAATAATGGCCCAGACCTGATCACCCATGTGTTATTAAGCCTCCTATCCACTTTACAGGTCTGGAGCACCCTATCTGAGGGGTCTTCGAAGTCAACGAAGCTCCAGGCGATCGAAGCTTCAAGACCCCTCCAATGGGACCCGGACCCTTTTGATGCATCCTCCAGCTGCAGAACAGCAAGGTGATCCTGTAGGGCATCTCAGCAGCTTAGGGGGAGCTCGGAGAAAAGAGGAGGAGCGGATCAAAGCCACGCATAGAGTTGTTCTTTGAGTGTTCTTCCAGGACACTCTAGAATCATCAGATTAAGAACCACGTTCCAGAAAAAGCAGCTATCGTCCAATAGATGTGCACTCAATCGTCAAATCTTCGCCCAATATATAATCCTCATCGTTGGAATGCGAATTGTCATCGCGCTTCATGGAGACGCCACGTGCCTAAGTGAAATCATCTCGACCATTTGACCGCATGCAAATAAAAAATTTACACCGAACCCCCTCCATTATTTTTATGTTTATATGAAATCATGTAAATTATATGCAGTGTAAAGAATAAGGGTTAAATTGCATGGACCCCCTCATTATTTTGTGTATTTGCTTTTATATCCATGCTAAGTACCTCACATGGACCCCCACGTGAGGTGACATTTTGCATCTTAGCCCCTCTTGTTTTTGTAATTTTAAAATGATTATAAATTTGAAATACAAAGTTTGGGGGAATTCGCATGTTCCTATTTGTAGTCATTTCTAACTGCAAATACATCCTTCCTAGTTCAAGCATTTTTTCATATTTCTATAATTTTATAAATATCATTCGTGCTCCAAAAATAATGAAAAAATAGGATAATGTACCTAGACGCTTGTTCTTGCACATCATGAATTTCGTTTTGCATATTATGCACATTCCTATTTATTAAATACCAAATGGAGCTTATTTTATCCATGTCTAACTATAAAAATGCCAAAAAATATCAAAATCCCTTTAAAAATCACGAAAAATTTATAGTGTGTTTATTATTACTTATATTAACTCCAGACCAAAAATACTTAAAAATAGAAAAAGACTAAAAATTAAAAAACTCCAAATCCAGTAAAAAATGAGAACATCACCAAAAATTCTAAAAATGTTTATTTTTATCTCTAAATTTTCTTTATATTATTATTTCTATATTAAAATTGATTTGAAAAAGTTTTGACACTTTTTCCTATTTTTAATCTTCAAATCAATTCGACCTATTTATTAATCTCTATTTTGGGATGTTTTTTACTTTAAAAATACATAAAAATTAGCAAAAATCCTGGAAAATCACAAAACTAGTAAAAAATTACGAAAATCCCAAAAATATGGAATTCTAGTCTTTTTGGTTATTTTTAGTTATATTTATAATTATTGTACCCTGTATGGTATTGTACACCTATACATACGTAATATATTATATATTATTATTACATAATACAAACCCTTTTAATATTTCTTAAAAGCTTTAAAAATATATAATGAGATGAATCTTAGAATAGTTCTCTAATTTTTATATATTTTTATATATAGTATATGTTCATTTTATGTATACATTATAGATATATGTGCCTATATAGATATATATAGCTATTATCTAATATTAAAAATAAAAGGAGAATTAAAAATCAGAAATTTGAAAATTGAAAATTATATATATAATATCAAATAAAAGTTATAAAACCAAAAACCCACGTAAAAAGACTTAAAGATAATTATGTACATAGTTTACATTAATTATCGATAATCATTAGGCTACCTAGCTTGCTCTCTGTGGTTCGACCTCACATGCTTGTTTGTTATACATCTTTGTTTGTAAAGTATAATAAATTGTGCTTCACAATTTTTGCTATTCATTGCTTATTTATACATTGTGGGTACTTGTTGATTGACTTGGGATTTCTTGTGGGTCACCTCAGGGATAATTTATCTCCACCCTCCTGTGAGGATATTTTTAACCTGCTTGAAATCTAGGCCATCTTGCCCACGAGTGTTGTTTCATTTTCTGAAGTATTGTTGAAGCTATCTTACTAGTTATCGTGTCCCCTCCGTCATTTACTACTCGGAGACAATAGAGGAATGGTACTGTCTCATCGGGACTTCGACGAAGGCCATCATCTTGTACACACTGAGTCTGACAGGCGATATTTTTGGTATTACAAGTACTCATCTTAGGTTAAACTGTGATTTTGTGTGAAAAATCGTATAGGAGGATTGACTCGTTGTTACCTCAAGTGAGGAATCTCCATGTCTCTCCAAGTATACCTCGACCACCAATCACTATAGGCCAAGTTAGTGCTATAGTTGAAAATTTTGTTTGAAAATAATCCTTCAAATTGAAAAAATAAGCAATTGAACTCTCATATACCATCATAAGTGTCCAGTAGGTGAATTTACGGGTTTGATTTGTGTTTGCTTTGTATATGTATAAAGATTGTACATTTATACCCCTTGTGTATTCTATCTCTCTTGACTCCACTATCACGCTCTTCCCCCATTCCTCGTGACATTGTAGATGGATTTCTCTAGGGAATTTCGTTCGAACCTTGTGAACACTTAACAGAACCCCTTAGATCTCTTGTCTCCCCGGGTTCGAGACGCCCCTCTTCTCGAACCTACTTGTCTGTGAGATGACCCTCTTCTCAAGACCAAGACCAATAAGTCACTATTAGGGTTTAGTCGATCCCAGACTAACCATCTCTTTAATTCTCCTCCTACCAAGGAAGCTTTTATCTTTGGTAGAACTCCTCGACCTTATACACATGTATCTAGTTCTGATATATATATATCTGAAGGTGAAGAAGAAGAAGAAGCCAATATGCCTTCCAAGAAGAATCCTAGTGAGGACGAAGACAACAATGATCCCACGTGCGCCATCCTCACTCGGATAATCACAATCAAGCAACATAATGAATGGCTTAGAGCTCAGTAGATGGAGCCACAGGCAGCTGGATATCAAAAAGAGGCAGCAATGGAAGACGCGTACCTTCCGGAGATTGACGATGACTACAACTTGCTGAGACCAGTACCCCTGAGGATGCATTCGATCACAAATCACATTTCCTCACACTGCTCCCAAAGTTTACTGGAAACAATCATGAAGAAATTTATTCTTTTCTTTGAGATTTCGAGCTAGTTTGTGACAACATGTCTCATTCTATGGTTAGTCAAGACTACATTAGATTGAGAGCTGCTCCTTTTGCCTTAACAGATAAGGCTGCATACTGGATAAAAAACTTAGGGGAGGTGGTCTCAACATGGGATGTGTTCAAGTCTAGATTCTTAAAGAAATTCTACCTAGTAAGTAGAGATAATTGGATGAGGATCAAAATCACAAGCTTCATTCAGTTTTCGAATGAACCATTTCATGAAATCTGGGAAAGGGTTACAAACCTAATTCGGAAATTCCCAAGGTATGGCATTAGTGAAATGATGGCGATCCAGAGTATTGTAAGTGGACTGAACCCATAAATGCAAGAGTTAGTGAGCGCTTCATGTGAAGGAAACTACATGGGTTGTCAGAAAGACATTGTCTATAAAGTGTTCGAAAAGTTGACCGACACAAATTGTGCCCAGACTAGAAGCCTAACATACTTGCTTAACCCCTTGCACTCTTATCAAAAGAAAGGGGAAATAAGATTGTGAACAATCTGTCCACAGACCAGAGCTCTGACATGGGACTTATAGTCGATAAACTCATAATGGTCGAATAGATTAACAAGAAGGTGGACAAGGTCCATAAATTCACCAACCTGGAGAGTCTTTCCAAGCAGCCCAAGCAGATAGAGGAACTTACTGATCGAGTATCTAAAATCCATATACCTGCCCTGACTACACCCCATATCCCCGTACATCAGATTCACTACATTCAAGGGTAAGGAATAGGGCCATAGAGCAACTAGGGTGGAGACCAGTCCTTCACCCATAAAAATCAAACCGAAGAATCCTATACTGAGACAGTCTATGAGGAGCCTCCACAAGTCATGGAGATCAATTAAGTTTGGTACAATCTTGATCATGTCAACCGATAGGACTCCAACTCAACTTCAAACCCTCGTCCACAATAGTCTTGTCCCAACTTTCCGTTACCATAATAAAAACAACGTCTGTACCAGCAATCGACTCCCATCCCAGCTACAACAGCCACATTCGCAATATCGGTGCTAGGGCCAGTAAGGCCAATACCTTCTTACCAGCCAATACCATCAACCCTAGGCCAAACAAGGAAAGTGGTCTTCCTCTTTAGCCTCTCCTGAACTCCAAAGAACTCTAGATGAATTATATGATATGAGAGTCGATGTCAATAGACTCTCAAGATGGAGAGGCAAGTTCACTGCACCACAAACTGTAATTCCCGCTCAGGTCCAAGATAATCCTAATAGCCTTGGACATAAAGATCGGGTATTAGTCTTAGAATGTTCTTTACCTGAATACGAGATCTTTTCGCATGATGTCACCAATCATATTTCTCTCTGAGTGGAAAGACTATAACCATGCCTGATCAAGCAAGGCAATGCGATGACATATCCCATGTATCCACATCTGATCACACCTCTAGGGATAAAGAGGAGGAGAGGCAACCAACACCAGCACTAGAGCACCAAACTACCATGGAGTCAAGTGATCCTTAATCTAAGGAGGAGGACACACATCAACAATAGCAACCCCCACAACAACAGTAATCATTTTCTTTTCAGAGTCCAAGTCAGAGTCATGTTGTCAGTCTAAGTCATGTACAGAATTATGCAATCAATAAAAGTGATATTTCAGTTCCTGAACTTGATCACTCAATTCCTTTCCCCCATGTTCTAATGATTGGGAAGAAAAAAACTTAAAATAAAAAAATGGTGAAGAGATGGTCCGAATTTGCAAAGGAAATATCAAGGTCACTTTATCTTTAGACGAAATGATAGAGGGGACCATTTATTCATAAAATATCTTAATGTAAGATGCACACCACACAGGGTCAACAGAAAAAACTCAAGCTATACAAAGAAACATATTCTCTCTATCGCAACATCTCATCTAATCCGTAATGAGCTCCGTAGAAAGAAGACGGACATGGGCGCACACTTCGTGATGGGTCAGATCAATGATATCAAGTTTGTTAGAACCTTTTAGACAACGGTTCTTCCATCGATCTCATGCCTACTACACTTTTTGAGCATTTGAATTCGGGCCCTCTTAGTAAGTCAAGAGCCTTACTTCAATTTGCAGATACATCAACTAAGAGATCAAGGGCGAAATCGGGAACATTGTAATTAACATCGATGGGCAGGATTATCTGGTGGACTTCACAGTCCTAGACATGGATGTCCCTGATGACTCCATGATTCAACATATTTATTCTTTTATTTTAGCTAAAATCCTTAGTAAAATACATGTACATATTCATTAATTCTCATTATTTACCATTCACCATCTATTTGTTAATATTATACATTTATCATTCTTTTTAACCAAAATAAAAGAATAAAGAAGAAAAAGAAAAAGAAAAGAAATAAAGAAGGATGTATTTATGGAATAAATGCAGACTGGCCCGAACCTCGAGAGAAGGTCAAGAATTGACCTGATCGACCAGGAATAATGTAGGGGGAGATAGGGTCCAGAACTTATAAAAATCAAGAAAACCAAATCTCACTTGTACATATTCACCATTTTTCACCTTGCACATATTTTCACCTATTTTATTTTTAATAAAACAACTTCAAATAAAGATATTTCCTTCTTGAAATTATGTGTAATAATGTATACTAATTTATAAAAATATCAGAAAAATTATTTAACCAATAAATAAATAAATACAATGAACCTAAAAAGCCTAAAAGTCAAACTTCCCAGGTTCATAACTATTTATAGAAAACTCCAAATTGACCAAACTTACTTTTAAACTTCATTTTATAACTAATACTATTTATTAAAATATCAAAAAAAATCGTGGAATAAAAGGTATGATTTTTGGCATTTGGACCCCTTTGTATATATGTACATTATGTGTATAAACTTCTTTATTTTCTATCTATTTATTCACAATTCCAAATAACTTAATTCTTTTTCTGAAATGTTCATAAAAATCACTAGAAAAATACAAAAATATAACTTAATAATAAATGTTAATAAATACGAATAAATCTCAAAATCTAAAAGCCGTAAAGCCTAACTTCCAATCCTCATAACTTGGCCTTATGAACTCCGATTTGAGTGTACTCACTTTTAAAGTTCATTTTGTAAAAATATCTATCAAATGAAAGTGGTTTCACTGAAATCGGAGTAAATAGGCAAAAAGTAGGTTTTAGAACCTTATGGGTATACTTGTATATATGTATATATTGTATATATTTTTATTTATTTATTTTATTATTTATTTGTGCACATATTGTATTTTTAAATGTTTTGTTTATATTTATTTTATTTGTCTAATGAAAATAAAATTATAAAATCAAAAAATAATCAAAAATAAAATAAAGTATTTAGTATATAGGTATTTTAAACCTATTAATAAAGGTTCTTGTTTATTTTACCTTATTTAATTTATTTATTTTATTTATTTAAAATTACCATAAAAATATTTATTAAATTATTAACATCATTTATTTTCATTATTTTGTAATTTAAAATCATTTATTTAATTATCTTATCTATCTTTTATTTAATATATGTTTCGTCCGTTTCCCTATTTCGTCCTTTTCCTCCTTCAGCCTAAATAATCTGCTCCGTCAAGTTGTTTTCTTGGAATTTTCTAGATTGGCTCGTTGATTGGATCGAGTTGATTTCATCACCAAAATAAAGATTTCAGAACTCTGATTTTCGCCCATATAAATTTACAAATTTCCCGCCTCATTTTACGCGCCGAATTTTCATTTGAAAATTGACGTTTCTCATCTTATAAATACGGCTCCATCTTCTTCCTCCTCCCATATTTGGCCATTTCACCATCTCCAAGGAGCTCCAATGTATCATGAGTGACAGCTGGTCATTGTTGAAGCGAGGAACGATGCGATTTGGCCTTTGATCCGGTGATCCGTCACCATGCTCCGCCTCCGGCGAGCCCAGCCTCCGACTAAGCCGACCCGTCGAGGCAATGACCCGAGGATCTTTGATCCTCAACCCAGGCAAATCCACTCCATCTTTGTAATCTTAGGTTTAATTTTCATTTCGATTTTGGCTTGAAGCTCGTGAAATCTCAGTAGCCGTAAATCTGTAATCTATGTTTGTTGCCGAAACCATCTCGACCAATTTGTCACCTATCCATTTCACCTTCAATCCCCTTCATTTTCTTCTTCTATCTCCCATACCTTCCAGATCCGATCACAGGATCATTTGAGCTCTCCTCCGCATCATTGCAACTCCTTTATTCACTTTTCCTATTCGTATTTTGGACCGAGGTTTAGAGCCTCAAGTCGTGTTCATCTCTTACAGGATTGACGATCTGGAGACGAGAAGAACAATGCAAAAACTACAAGTCTACACATCCATCTGAAATCAAGAGATCCTTGCCTTCCATATCGCAAAGGACAACGTTTCTGTCCTAATCGAGCACTACGAGGAGAATCAATTAGATAGAGAATTCTAGTGCTCGTCTAAAGATAAACCAGCTGATCAATTCAAGCAATATAATTCACAAGAGATTGAGATTTCTTCATAAAAATTTTGGAAGCATTCATTTATATTGATAATCTGAAGACTGATTCTAATTTGGGATCTGTACAGGTCATTCACTAGAATCCATAGTCGATCATCATCAAAAATCAAATCAATGATCTGAAGATTAAAAGCAGAACAATCAACTGCAACATCTTCGCCGAGAAGCACATGCGCATCAATTTCGAAAACAGATGTTGGACACATGATCGAAATCGAGCAATAGTGAAGAACCTTTGAGATCAAGATTTTCCTCGAATCGATTTCGCATCGTCTGGACGCTTCAAATCCTCCGTGCTCCAGATTCCATCAGAATTTGGGTATCGTTGCCTACCGTCGCAGTATCCAGAACCATCACCGACTGCCGAAGATTTCTGGGAAGAACTGAGCGAGCAGCAACCATCCATCTGAATCAATCCACCGCTTAAGCCCCAACAGACTGCATGTGTGTTGCGTGTGTGTGGAGAATATATTTGGTAAAATTGCATAAATCTGAGATGCTAATTTAAATACTTCATTCCGTACCTGAAGTTGCTTGTGAAATATTTGCAGAAGATTCCTTAGCTTTCAATTTAATAACATTTTAATCATATCCAGCTTATGAAGTACTCACATACTTTGCTATTATTTTCGTACAAATGGTTTGTAGTCATTATAAATTAGAAGGCTTTTCATATGATTTTAGGATGGCCCTTCCTCAGAACCGTAGGAGCCCTATTTGACTACACTTCTGGGAAGATCCAGTTTGGAGACATTGAACTAGAAATGAAGTAGAAAAGATTTCAAAGGACTGATTTAGAATGCAACATTGAGTCTACTTCTTCAAGGTATGAGGCAGATTGCAGCACCATTACAAAAGTTGGGCCTTGAAGACAGAACCCGACCACAGTAGAAGAATCCCTCTCATCTGGAGAGGGCATTGTCGACATTGTAGTTTGTCAGCTCATCCAAGACAACACTGTGTATGCATCCCCCTACATTGTAAATCTTGACCTGCCAGTTCCATTTCTCTTGAGACAATCCAGGGGTGAAGAAGAGGGTATGACATGAATTTTATCGAAATAAGACACATTTTTGGAGATCCAACCCTCGAAGCCATTCAGTTGGTGGCAACAGAAACTGTGCAGGATTCAACCGCATCAGTAGTACACCCAGATTCAGCAATGATAGGGCCATATTTCTTGGATGATATAGATCTGCCCGAGCTCAAATCATTGCCCCCCTTCTCTCAAATATGCCTTCCTCGTGGAACCTAAAGGAAAGTTTTCGGTTATCATCAACTCACACATGACCAAAGAGCAGGAACTTCACGTACTAGAAGTATTAGAGAAAAACTGCAAGGCTATATGCTGAAGATTGTTGGATCTCCAAGGGATTAACCATGCTCTCTATTCACACCATATATACCTATAAGAGAATGCCGAACCTTCCTGTGAATTCCAGCGTAGGTTGAATCTAAATTTATGGGAAGTGGTGGAGACTGAGATAGAGATATTGTGTAGAGCAGGATTCATCTATCCCATCTTAGACTCCAAGTGAGTGGCACCTTTACACATAGTCGCGAAGAAGTCGGGACTCCAGATTGTCACCAATGAGGAGAGAGAGGAGATCACGACACGAGTACTTACATCATGATACGTCTGTGTGGATTGTAGATGCTTGAATGTCACGTGAAGAAGGACCACATTCCATTTCCATTTATTGATCATGTATTAGAGAGATTGGATGGGAAGGAATACTTTTTCTTTTTGAATGGGTACTCAGGATACAATCAAGTGGCCATCGTCCTCGAGGACCATGAAAAGACAGCATTTACTTGTCCTTTCAGCACTTACGCTTTCAGGCACATGCCTTTTGGGCTTTGCAAAGTCCCGGGCACATTTCAGCAGTGTATGATTCATGTATATGCCGAAATGGTTGGGGATTTTCTGGAAGTCTTTATGGACTAATTCTCGATTCATGGTGTTTGATGATTGTCTTGCGCACCTAGACTGAGTCCTCAAGAAGTGTAGGGAAGTGAATCCGGTACTCTCATGGGAGAAAATTCACTTCATGGTGACGGAGGGCATCATGATGGGGCACATCATCTCCAAGAAGGGAATGGAAGTTTACCCAGCCAAGGTGGATGTGATCAAGAAACTCGAGCCACCAACCAATGTGAAATAAGAATGATCTTTTCTAAGGCATGTTGGGGTTTTTGGGAGATTCATTGAAGATTTTTCTAAAATTGCCCGACCTCTTACTGAGCTCTTAGGAAAAGACATTGAGTTCATTGTATATAATAAGTGTCTTGAGGTGTTTGAGCTACTCAAAAGGAAGATCATAGAGACTCCCGTCCTAAGCCCCTGACTAGTCTCTTCCCTTCGAGATCATGACCAATTTTTCTGATTTTGTGATAGGGGTTATGTTAGGACAGAGGAGAGATGGAGTCCCGTACGATATTCATTATACACACAAAGGTCTGGATCCAGCTCATACGAACTATACTGTAACAAAAAAATAAATGTTTGCTGTAGTTTTTGCCTAAAAAATTGAGATCTCTACTTCTTGGATCTAAGGTGACAGTATTTACATATCATTCATCCATCTGATATTTAATGGCAAAGAAAGACGTAAAGTTGTGTCTTCTTAGATGGATTCTTCTCCTCGAAGAATTTTATTTGGAGATTAAAGACAAGCCTAGAGTGAAGAATGTGGTGGCTGACCATCTATCTATGATCAAGCAAAATAAAGCTCCTGAATCAAATTCGATCTGAGAATCCTTCCTAGATGAGTCAATTTGTGTTATTGACTGTCTCCCATGGTATGCCGACATGGTTAATTATCTTGTCTCCAAGAAAGTTCCCCACGGTTGGCCCAAGAACATAATTGACCGACTAAAGTTGGAATCCACACTACCATTGAGAGGATTCATTCCTTTTCTTCGAAGGAGCGTATTGTATATGGAGGAGATGTATTACTCAGGAGGAATACCAAAGTGTCCTCACTCTGTGTCATACCTTGGAGGCAGGAGGACGCCACTATGGGAAGAGGATTGCAGAGAAGATATTGCAATGTGAATTTTATTAGCCGAACTTGTTTAAGGATGCTTACAATTTTGTCAGGACGTACCTGATCTGTCAGAATGGGAGGACCATTGGTCCCAAAGATTTCATGCTCATGCAGCCAGTGATCATTTGTGATGTATTCGATGCATGGAGCATTGACTTTATGGGCACATTCCATAACATCCATGGATTGGAATATTCTTCTTGCAATAGACTATTTATCAAGGAGGATGGAGGCTATCCCTACTTGAGCCGCAGACAGCAATACCGTCTGTAAATTTCTAAAAGATCATATCATTCAAGGTTCAAGATCCCCAAAGTGCTAATATATGATGAGGGTAACCGATTTGTCAATAGGGAGGTGAAGAAGTTGACTAAAGACTACGACATTGAGTATTGTGTTACTAGTCCTTACCATCCACAACCTAATGGCATGGCTAAGGTGTCAAACAAAGAGGTCAAAGGAATTTTGTAGAAGCTAGTTCGCCCTGACAGGAGGAATTGGTCCCAACTCCTGGACCAAGTTCTATGGGCTTACAGTTCTATTGGGCACCTTACCACTTAGAATGGTCTTTAGAAAACCATACTACTTGCCCGCAGAATTAATTCATAAATCAGAGTGGGCTATCAGAAAGATTAGTTGGAATTGTCACAAAGGAAAGAAGAGTAGATATTTGGATATGAATGAACTCATAGACACCAAAAACCATGCATATGAAAACAACACAATCTACAAAGATAGAGTGAAGAAATGGCATGCTAAACACATCAAAACCAAGAACTTTGTCTCGAGACAGAAAGTGTGGTTGTCCAATGCAAGGTTGAAGATTTTTCAAGGGAAATTAAAGTCAAAATGGGTGGTATCATACATCGGTAGAGAAGTGCACAACAATGGTAGCATAGAAATATTCAAACTAGTAGACAATGAACGATATTTCCTTGTGAATGAACAGTTGTTGAAACACCTCATAGAACCAAATGAGCAATTGATCCAAGTCGAGCATAAATCATTCACAAGGAGCACAGATACAGATGAAAGACTTTTTGACCCGTATGAAGCCTTAATATAAGTTGGCATTCTCTTCTGTGTATATAGCTAGAAGATTCACTCGATCATTTGTATATCCATCTCAGCTTTATTCGATCCCCCACCTGTGAGTACTCGTCCATACTTAAGCCGATTTGAGCCTAAGTATAGGGGGACCAATATCATTGTGTATAGCTTGCTTCTATTCTATATTCCCATCCTCGACCGCCTCATATATTGCTCTTCTACTATACTTAAGCCCTCAAAAGCCTAAGTATAGGGGGTGAGTTGATTTCCTATTCTTGTCACTCAACTATGCTTAGTACGATCTATGTCTTCGTTCCACATTGTACTAAGGGGACATGACACAAACTAAGTATAGGGGTGTGTATATATGCTATATACTTTACCCGTAACTCGTACTTTAACTATTTTCAAACCAAATTTTGGGTATGGGTAAGTTTTGTGTATAATATGTATACTATACAATTTTTTGTGTATATAATACATGTTTTGAATGTTTTGTCAAAAAATAGGGTCATAACAAACTTTTTGAAAAATTTAAAACCTTTCTAAGTTTCAGTTTTGACTACTGATTTTTAAAAAAGGACTAGCTACTTTTCAGTGAGGGAACTACGATCCCCCTTAGAAAATTTGGTGGTTAAAGGACAACGCGTAAGGCATCGTCCTGAAGTAACAAGGGTAGCCATTATACAGCTCGTTCTTACACCCATATGCCTGAAAGTAGATGCAAATAGCAGTATGAGTTCAGGCCAGTCATTATTTCATTGTTATGTCAAAAAAACTAACTTAAGGTTTTGCCCCTGACACCTTCACACCACACAAGACTTGTGTATTCCAGACTACTTGGTTTAGAGTGACACTTGAGACCGAGTCGTATTACCCTTGTCTATTAGGGTCCAAAGACTTAAGTACTCAACATCCTTAGTTAGAAGATATATGTGCTATATTGCATATATAATCTCAAAAAGCTCAAAGGAAAATATCTAGCACAATACCTGCACTATGACATAATCCGTGTGATGAGTCATTGTTTCACCCGAGGAACTAGGATGAGAGGCTTGAATTCAGATCTGACTCTTGATGATGGAACTTGATTGAGGGTCACTTCACGAAACTTGAGTGTCAGCACATAAGCCATTATGCGGACAAGGTCCATGTACTAATCTTGACTTAACCCAGATGCCAGTGTACGTAAAAACCTTAAAATGTATATCATCATGCTCCAGCTGGGTAAAAACAGTGGAGCTAGCTAAAACTAAAAAGAAAATAAAGTGTAAGAAAGTCTCTCACTACAAAGTTACATTCAAAAGAGAAGAAAAATTCTCACTATAAAGTTACATTCAAAAGAGCTCACACCAAAGCTAAGCGCTCCCAACCTTTTCAAAGTGTCCACTTGAACCAAAGCTATTAGGCTAAAAGAAGTCGGGCGAGCACCTAAAAAGGGCTCTACAGTGTATAGTGATACAAGTCTAGGCGTCGAAGGTATAATAGATACTCAAA
This sequence comes from Ottelia alismoides, assembly GCA_037367405.1. Lineage (NCBI taxonomy): Eukaryota > Viridiplantae > Streptophyta > Magnoliopsida > Alismatales > Hydrocharitaceae > Ottelia > Ottelia alismoides. The sequence continues at coordinate 112,850 of JAZKJV010006574.1, forward strand.
AGAGATACATCCCGGTGCATTCTCAAGAAAACAAGTACCGACTTCAAAATCTCTTGACGAACATGATGATTCACAACCAAAAGTACATGTGTGTGTAATAAGGTACCCGAGAGATCTTTGTTCCAATGAGATGGGAAAAGAAATGACACAATCCTACTTCATCCATACTTGGCCTAACCACCATCACACTTTCAAGTCTGACAACTAAAGAGATAGTGAATTAATGGGTGACTCAATCATTGGACTAGAGTTGAGGATTGGGATCTTAGGAGAGCATCTTAAACTAGGGCTTCAAGCGAAGCAAAGACTCTATGCAAGAGAATGAAATCAACACATTAAAGTCATACATGTTGTATGTATATGTGTTCATGGAGAGTCTGATAATTAGAAATATTGAGTTCCTTTAGGATGAGACTTGGTGAGACTTAGATTTAAAGAGTCACCTGAAACTTGTGGACTGGTCTTCAAGTCTTGTATTTGCACTTACACAGCCAGGGATTCAATCTTCTAAATCATTAAAAATTGCTTGGGGACAAGCAAAGATCTAAGTTTCGGGATGTGATGAATCCATGATTCATCTACTCTATATGAAGCCTTCAACAAAATCTCCTTAACAAATAATTATTTAAAAACCCCTAAAACTGACTAATTAACATTGACTAACAATACAAGAAATTAGGGCTAAAATTTGTAAATAAATAACTATGTTTCTTTCCCAACTTGAACATATTATTTTGTGTACATATACTAAGTATTTTAACTTATTTCTTCTTCTATTATATTCATCCATTAACTAACTTTATATAAAGAATTAAAGTCCATAAAAGACATAAAATCGGAAGAAATACAAAGATCTGACCTTGTATATTGTGTACATATTTTATCTTTGATAATTTTGTTTCATCTTTTCTTAACCTACAAAAATCTAAAAAAATTAGATTAATTATGTATATAATATATATTCATCCACTAATTGAAAATAAAAATATAAAACACAAAAATATAGGGGTTAATTGGTAATTAATACTTATAAAAATGTATTTTGTACAGATGACTTCATTTGCTTTTTGATATCAACAACTTTCATGTTGACCACATTTTGATTTGACCCTTCCTCCTATTTCTTTTCTTATTTTCCTTCATTCGTCAACCACTTGGTCAACCCTTGTGCCAGGGTCGCTGTTGACTCGTCTACTTCACCCGTCCCACTCATTCTCTCTCTCTCTCTCTCCCCTACACAGTCAGCACCTACCAGCCAATCACCTCCCATCTTGAGTTGACTCCAGTCAACGCCTCCTCCACGATCGTTACACGTCGAGACCCACAACCCCCTCTCCTTCTACCTTGGATCCCATCCTCTCCTCTCCATTAATCATTGTCACTCTACCCTGCATGTAACCCCCAATCATTCCTCACATTTGCCGACCCATTAGATCACCTCTCTAGTAGTAACTCCCCAAGAACCACCTCCTATAAATCAACCCTTACCCCCTGCAGCTCGCTTCATCCACAACTCCACCCTTCTCCCTACAGCCAAGAAACTCATCTTCGATGACAACAACAGATGTGAGTCCCTCTCCAGCAAAGATGAGGATAAGGACTTGTGATCCACAACCTCTTCAAACATGGTTGTGTAGCAACTTCTCCAAGCTGCAGAGATCGAGCTCTCCTCGCTGGAGCTCTTGAGCAAGGATACGGAGCTCTAGCTCCACCTCAAGCGACCTGCCTCCCTCACCATTCCCCGTCTCCGATTTCAGAACCTCCAGCTCTACTTGGACCCCGATCTCCATTGCTCCACTCCACATACCTCTGCCATCTCCACCCTTTTCAATTTCTCCATTTTCATAAACCCACTTCATAGATGTTGGACATGCGAGCCCACGGTGAGCCATTATGCAATAAATGGTATTGCGAATATCATTCCCTGATTTGAAATGAAGAATACATAATTTGCATAATAGGTCCCTTTGTACAATTACGGTTATGTACCATGGCCATCTTGATGATCTTACAGTTGTTGATGCAAATAATGAATCATAGAGGTTGGTGCTTGGATGAACATATAAAGAGTTAGATTGGGGACTCATCAAGCACCATCAAATGACTATTGAGAGATGATCTCCAACCTAAGTAGAAGATGGCAATCCTTTCTCATTTAGGTTGATATCTGGCCGACCTCTTGATGCAGGTCCTCTGCATGGGAATAGAGATTCAGAGGTATCAGATTAGTTAGGTCAAAGAGTTGACTTAACGAGATCTAGATAATCAAAGTCCTATGACGTATGCTGTCACGATATAGGCACGCATCCTCTGACCGAAGATAGATGTGTTACTATATGTCTGAGTATGTACATTTGGCAGACAAATAGGTTGATGACCTAATCAAGGTCTATACACCGGCACGCTGGTGTGCATACAAGGGCATATGAGTAATACAATCTCTCAAAGGGATCATACAGATTTATTATTGAACAGAAGACATGAGCTCACTCATGAGATATTGGGAAGAATCAAATTCCGTGCACGGTCGTCTCGCTTTGGAAGCTTGATTGAATTGATAGGTTTGATATATACTTTAGGAAAGTATATGATCAACACCTGGGTATGATATATGCTTTAGAAAAGTATATGATCGATACCAACTCCCAATATCAAATGAGAAACTTAATGATAAAACTCTGAAGTAGACAGTGTAAAATCGATCTTATACTTCAGGTTTATTCTGAGCCTTCCAGTATGCAGGATGTACATGTATTGGGAATACCTGAGGGTGATGTGATCATAAACGGTTGTATAACCATGACGCTTCCATTCCTAGGGAGTGATGAAACGGGTCTGGATTTTAGTGACTCCTCTTAGTAGAAAAGTAATATGATCTTAGTCCAAATGTTGGACATTGACCTGAATGTGATTCAGATGCAATGAGAAGATTAGATTTACGGTCTTGATTTAATCAAGCATCTATGGGAGGCCCGAGATCTGGATTTGATATGTGATATCAATATCCAAGTCATATACGTGGAATAATACAATCACCCTGTCCTTATCTCCAAGTATTCGCGAAGAAAGCGCATTATCCTTGAAAGAGTTCGGGATAATTTCATTGTTGATATAAGTATCCGAGCATTGAGAAAATGGATAATTAAATGGGATTTAATTATCATGGATAATATGAATTTGATTCATATTATAAGGAGAGTTATCTAAGATAATTAAATGTGATTTGATTATCAAAGATATAAATAATGTGAATGTGATTCATATTATTTGGGCATATGAGAATAGATATCCAAGATGATTAAATGTGATTTAATTATCATGGATATTGAATAATGTGGATAGCACTATCCATATTAATCATATATATTATAAATGTGATTTATAATATATAAGAGAGAGAGCTATTTGTAATTTACATTTGTTAATTATATGTTGATGTGAATTGGATTCACATTGGACAATTAATTGAAAATGTAATTCACTTTTTATTTTGGATTGTGAATGTGATTCATAATTTTCCAATGGCAAGATTGCAATATTCACAAAATAATTATGATTTGTTTTTGTTGAATAATTTACAACAAGTGTTGTTGTAAATCTTGGAGATTTCCATGGAATAATGTAATCTCATGAGATCTCATGAGATGTCATGAGATTGCCACCAAATCTCATATTATAGAAGGAGGCAATCTTCATTCCATAATCTCCATGTTTGATTAATTTAATTTGAGATTAAATCATACTGATTTATTAATATATATATATATAATCTAAATTAAATTAATTATTGTCGGTTTTTACCAACAAAATCTTAGCCATTATAAGAAACACAAATCAATGAAAGCCATTGGATTTGTGTTGCCCATGGATTGAGATCCATGGATCCCGAAATATTATAAATAGAAAGGCACTCCTTGCTCTTTATATGCTAATGAGAACATAAGCCTCTCTCTCTCATTCTCTACATTCCCCCTCTTCTTCTCTCATGTGGTCGTCCACCATGGATGTCCTAGAGAGGTTCTCCATCGCTGCAGCATCGTCGTTATGATGCCCGATCGTTTGCTCGTGAATCTCCGTCTGCTTCGGTGCCCCTCGCTCATGAATAAGACGTCGAATCTCGTGTATCGAGATCAGGAGATTCACTGCTTGGATCATCAACATGGATTGCGAGAAGCACACATCTCATCCACGTGCTCGCAAGCGTCTCCTCTGTCGGATCAGACTTGAGATAAGAGGTCTCTTCGTTTAGAGACTCGATCGCAACCACGCTTCAAGAGGTAACCCTAATACTTGTTTGTGGTTTATATGAAACAATCCAAGAAGTGTTCTTGGATCATGTGGTTTCATCGCATGAAATTTTTTTAATTTCTGCTGCATCGAGCAACTAGTGCGACTAGTCGCTCCCGATCGCATACGATGCGATCCTCATGCTTCCGTGATGCGCTTAAGGATCTCTCTGTATCCTTCAAGTGGTATCATAGCCTTAGGTTGGAGATTTTTGATGCGATCCATAAACCTAGGATGACTTGGGTTCGTTAGGGTTTGCGAAAGTTTTCTCGTATTTCTTTTTCGCAACTCTGTTTAGTGATTATTTTCGGCCCTGATTAAATTGTTTAAATGCAAAAATAATAATTGGTTTTTATTTCACATTAAATAAGGAAATCATAGGATCTGAGTTTGCGAGATTTCGAATCTGTTTGCTCAAGTTATGGTCATTTTAGTGAACATGTATCCACAGTTTCGGGGACTGCGAATCTTAACGTAATTAAAGAGTTAATTGCGGATTTAAAACACCTTGAAATACGTGCAATCACTTAGATTCTGTTGTAAATCAAATTATCAAACTTTAGAAACTTACTTTGCTTAATTTGGATTTAAATTGTTTGAGATATGCTAACTTTAGTAAGTGAGGGTCACTAGTGGAAATTACTTTCCTAATCAAGAACCTTGTGATCGTCATTTAATCAATTAGTGAAATTAAATTGTTAATTCCTTGGAATAATTATGGATAAATATTTGTGAAATATTTGATGATAATTATTTTCTTAAATGGCATTGCCTTAACCAGCAATTGATTAGATATGATCTAGATCATAATTGGTTATACAATCCACTTTCCAACAAACATGTTGCTTGAATAAGATTTGGGATTTGTTTAGCAAATATCATTATAATGTTAATCGAAAATATTTTGAATATTATTATATGGTATAAATTCGGTTGAAAAACCGATGATCATCTCAAGTACAAAGGTGATCTATTTTGCATTATCCTTTCCCGAAGCAGATATGGTGTCTAGTCGGGGAGCGTTGGGGTAGCAGGTTGCACCATGTGCGGTCTGTCCCACTCCCGCCGGTACTGGTCATGACAGCATGTAGGGTTGGTATAATGCTTAAGAAATCATGATGTATTTCTAATTATTAAACTTCGAAATACTACGTATTTGAGATAATGCCATAATTCAAGTAACAATAAAGATTGTTTATTGGATATTAATTGGATCATTAATTTAATATGATTAGACTAATTAGAATCCAATAAAATTTAAAACACTCTATTTATGAATAGAGATGTTATTTCCTTGGAAGAATTAATCATAATAAATATGATTCATGTTGATTAATTAGAATTTGAATATGATATGGAGGATCACATAAGTGACATCCATGGTCTCCCATCAAGGCGGAGGGTTCCGTCGCCAGGGATTGTATGTAGAAGACGCCTGCCCGAAGTGACAACTCTTGTATGCAAGCGCATCTGTATTGGGCTCTTTGCTTCTCGAAAGAGTAAGGGCGTATGTGTAGCGACCCAATATCAGGTCCTCATATTATTGGGACGATATTGGATTGCGCATAGTAAGTACTATTCATGTTGACGATTGGTTCAATTAATGACGGGCCGACATCACCTTAGGGGTGGTGGGCCCGGGTGTTAAAGATCGAATTGGGAATGCAAGTTGGACTTGCGAGGTGGAATATGTTCCCGCTTCTTTTTATTGGAGTTACGAGTTCTCATATTATTGGGATGTAACAAAGATAAGGAAGGAGATCCCAGATCTTGTTGAGATATGATGGTAAGTATATCTCTTACATTGAAAGTGATTAAGGGAATGAACTTTCAGTGTTGACAAGGCAAGACAACTTTGATATAAAAATTTCTAAATCAAAGTAAAATATATATTTATATATATTTATGCAAATTTCTTATTCCATATAATCCTTCATTAAACCCACTCAATTTTATACTCAATAATAACCAGTAAATTATCATGGATTGGATACATGATCAAGATGTTGTACTTGCAGTTGGACACATAATGTATGCGGTTGCAATGTGCAAGTTTCCTCATAATAATGAGAAATGACAATTATAATAGACAATAGGACTTCAACCCTAGGGTTTGTATGTCTCTATAATCTTGATCTCTCATTGAATGTACTTCGGAAGTGACATGTCAATGATGATCGTAATTGTCAAATAATCCTTATAAAATAAGAGAAGATATTCTTCCATATATATGTGCTCTCGACATTTAATCATGAATGACATGGTTCTCTACATCATGCAGAATGGTGGCTCTATAAGAGATGATGTATTCAAAACGTTTGAGTACCTACCTGAACCTAAGTTAAGATGTATGTAGATATGATGAGTGTCATCATTCCACTATCTATACTCTAGTCATTCATGAAGATTCAAAATATTCATATTGTATGAATTGAATGAAGCATGTATAAATGTTGAAATACTCTTATATTGAAATTTTGATTTCAACATAAAAGATCATTTGTCTTGATCAATGGTTGCTTATTAGTAAAAGGGGTGCAGTGGAAGCATGGGTTGGACCCAAGTAAGACGGAAAGTCAAAGAGTTGATTGTACTTCTGTGACTTCCATATGACATCTAAATAGTTGGATGAATGCCAATACTATAATAAGTCGACGTATTGATAGTGTGACTATCTAGTCTATCCAGGATCCTTAGAGAAGGACCCGGATAGTGCATCGTAATAATCTACATTTAATCATTGAAATTGACTTTCTTATTTGATAAGATCAAAGTATAATAATTGTATCTCATTCTTCTAATAACACTTGCAATTGGTTGCTTATGATTTAGAAGAATAGAAAATTTGATCTTAAGGTTCAATAGTCATCCACATGGATGTTAATGCAATTGTTGAAACAACCTCTATTGTATAAATAGACTTCCTAATTTCAGTGGGGGAGCCCTTAGTCTTAGAGAATGTCTCTATGACCTAGATTTTAGAATACACTCATTGTTTATTTCTAAATGTTGGGAATAAACATGAATTCTGGAATAGACCTATCATAAAGAGTTATGATGGAGATATTTCAGATAGTAATCAAAAATCTAGTGGGTTCTACTAAATTGGAAAATTAATGAATGGTTCATTAACATTTTTAATACTGAAATTAAACCTTAAAAGATCAATATGAGAATAAGATCATTTGACAATGATCTGGCATCAAGCCTTGGACATTTGTCTGTTGATGTGATCAATAGACTGATAAGAGATGAAACTTTAGATTGTCTAAAGGTTCAAATCTTACATACTTGTGAATATTGTATTCGAAGAATGTCCAATACACCATTCCCTTAGGAATGGTGTGATATGTCAAGGTATTCAAGATCTCATATATATTGATGTATGTGGATCATCTATATCATAATAAACGTTATGGATATGTGATATCTATTGATGATTATGTATGATATGAGATTTATTCTCTTCACCTAAGAAACCTTTGAAATATTCAAAGATTTCATAATTTTGGTTTGGAACCAAAGTCTGAAGGAAGATGAAATGAATTTGATCTAACCTAGGTAGTTTGTACCTATTAGATGAATTCATGGAATACCTTATGGAGATATGTCTTATCTCACTCCTCCTGATACACCTTAACTCAATAGAGTTGTAGGGAGATACAATTGGATCATGTGTGACATGATCTTATCAATGATGAATCTTAGCATAATTATCTCTTAGTTTCCAGGTAAATATTTGTAGTAGAGACTACAATATATATCCTTAATAAAGTTCCATGCAAGTAAGCTAGAATCTAGCATCTGAGAGTGCTACTTCATTAGGAAAATAAAGGATAGTATTGGATACCTACTTTATGACCTTGAGATTCTTAAAAGATCTCATCTTTGAGAATGTGATTCTTATATGATGACTCTTTTGAGAATCAAGAAGAAAATGAAGTGAAGGAACTCATTTAATCTTGAGATGATAATGAGGCTCCTGAAATCGGAAACTAAATAGACAATTAAAGATGAAACACTAATACCTCTTTAAATAAGTTTGAAGATGGATTCCATATATCAGTTGAATCTGACAATGATCTGACTTCATGTGATGAAGCTTCCGAAGATCATAGCATGGAAAGATGGATGTTAGCAATAAAGTCTAAAGTTGACTTCATATACAAGTGTAGTATATGGACCCTCGAATGGATCTTCAAGAGAAAGAGGGAACCTGATGAGAAGGTAGAGACCTTCAAAGCACGGTTCATAGCCATGAGCTGCACACCGAAGAGAAGACATCGCTTGCGATGAGACTTGCTCTTCAGTGACCATGCTTGAACCCATCAAAATATTGCTAATTATAGCTATGTAACTTGACTATAGAATCTTTAAGATGTAAGTCAAGATTGCATTCCTCTATGAATACCTCTCTGAGGATATTCACATGAAGTAGCCCCAGGGCTTCATGATTGAGGAAAGCAAGGTATGCAAGCTAAGGAACTCCATCTTTGGACTCAAATAAGCTTCTTGTAATTTGAACATAAGATTTGATGAAATTATAAATATTATGATTTCAGATAGAATCTTGATGAACCATGTGAAGCTTAGTGGGAGTGCCAATGTGTTCATCATGCTTAATTTAGATAATATCCTAATCATTTATAATGATATAAGGATGATAACAAGTGTTTTATAGACTGGTTATTCCATATCTTGAGATATAATCTCAAGGATACCTCTTAGATCTTAGTTCTGAAGTTGTTCAGAAGCAAAGAGAAGAGGTATTGGGACCGTCACATTAATGGTACATCTTGGACATTTCCATTATCTGGAAAATTCCAAGAAAGGCTTCTTTCCCTCAAGATATGGTACTAACCTATCTAAAGAGATAACACCTCGAAGAGTTGAGGATGTGAATGCTAAAAACTGCTTGCCCTTGTGCTTTAGTTCCGAGAAGCCGGGTGTATGCTAAATGTGTACAAAAGCCAGATGTCTACCATGCAGTGGGAGTAGTAAACTGTTACTAATCCTACTATGGTGATAAAACACTTGATTGCAGTAATAACAATATCTTCATAGATTGCAAAACTTTTGAGATAAGTGATCTCAAAGTCTTATCTTCAAAAAATTAAGACTTTATAGATAGAGATCTCCAGGATTAAGAGTATTCTAATAAGGACGATAGCAACTAAATACTGGTTACATGATTATTGAGTTGTAGTGTCAACGACACTATAACTAACAATGTTGAGTATTGGTTGCACATGATGCAACTTTCGCATTGAATGTGAGAACTGTTACTCGGAGATATGCAAGTGTCGTAAAAGGATTTGACGTAGTCTCTTGGGAATAGAGTGACTAATCAGCTTACCTAGCTATTTTTCTAAATAGCCTATGATTGTCACATGAGTGTGAGTTTAATGATTAGCCCATTAATGGCTCTTTGGGCTAGTGGGAGATTGTTGGACATGCGAGCCCACGACGAGCCATTATGCAATAAATGTTATTACGAATATCATTCCCTGATCTAAAATGAAGAATGCATAATTTGCATAATAGGTCCTTTTGTACAATTAGGGTAATGTGCCATGGCCATCTTAATGATCATACAACTGTTGATTCAAATATTGAATCATAGAGGGTGGTGCTTGGATGACCATCTAAAGAGTTAGATTGGAGACTCATCATGCACCGTCAAATGATTGTTGAGAGATGATCTCCAGCATGAGTATGAGATGGCAATCCTTTCTCATTTAGGCTGATATATGACCGACCTCTTGATGCAGGTCCTCTGCATGGGGATAGAGATTCGGAGGTGTCAGATTAGTTAGGTCAAAGAGTTGACTTAACGAAATCGAGATAACCAAAGTCCTATGACGTATGTTGTCACGATATAGGCACATATCCTCTGACCGGAGACGGATGTGTTACTATATGTCTGAGTATGTACATTTGGTAGACCAATAGGTTGATGACCTAATCAAGGTCTATACATCGGCACGCTGGTGTGCATACAAGGGCATATGAGTAATACGATCTCTCAAAGGGATCATACAAGTTTATTATTTAACCGGAAGACATGAGCTCACTCATGAGATATTGGGAAGAATCAAATTTTGTGCACGGTCGTCTCTCTTTGGAAGCTTGACTGAATTTGTAGGTTTGATATATACTTTTGGAAAGTATATGATCAATACCTGGGTATCATATATGCTTTTGGAAATTATATGATCGATACCAACTCCCAATAGTCAAATGAGAAACTTAATGATAAAACTCTGAAGTAGACAGTGTAAAATTGATCTTATACTTCAGGTTTATTCTGAATCTTCCAGTATGCAAGATGTACAGGTATTGGGAATACCTAAGGGTGATGTAATCATAAACGGTTGTATAACCATGACGCTTCCATTCCTAGGGAGTGATGAAACGGGTCTGGATTTTAGTGACTCCTCTTAGTAGAAAAGTAATATGATCTTAGTCCAAATGTTGGACATTGATCTCAATGCGATTCAGATGCAATGAGAAGATTAGATTTATTGTCTTGATTTAATCAAGCATCTATGGGAGGCCCGAGATCTGGATTTGATATGTGATATCAATATCCAAGTCACTATACGCGGAGAAAGTGCATTATCCTTGAAAGAGTTCAGGATAATTTCATTGTTGATATAAGTATCCGAGCATTGAGAAAATTGATAATTAAATGTGATTTATTTATAATGGATAATATGAATTTGATTCATATTATAAGGAGAGTTATCTAAGATAATTAAATGTGATTTGATTATCAAAGATATAAATAATGTGAATGTGATTCATATTATTTGAGCACATGAGAATAAGATCCAAGATGATTAAATGTGATTTAATTATCATGGATATTGAATAATGTGGATAGCACTATACATATTAATCATATATATTATAAATGTGATTTATAATATATAAGAGAGAGAGTTATTTGTAATTTACATTTGTTAATTAAATGTTGATGTGAATTGGATTCACATTGGACAATTAATTGAAAATGTTATTAACTTTTTATTTTGGATTGTGAATGTGATTCATAATTTTCCAATGGCAAGATTGCAATATTCACAAATAAATTATGAATTGTTTTTTGTTGAATAATTTACAAGTGTTGTTGTAAATCTTGGAGATTTCCATGGAATAATTTAATCTCATGAGATGTCATGAGATTGCCACCAAATCTCATATTATAGAAGGAGGTAATCTTCATTCCATAATCTCCATGTTTGATTGATTTAATTTGGGATTAAACCATATTGATTTATCAATATATATTTAATCTATATTAAATTAATTGTTGTTGGTTTTTACCAACAAAATCTTAGCCATTAAAAGAAACACAAATCAATGAGATTGATTGGATTTGTGTTGCCCATGGATTGAGATCCATGGATCCCAAAATATTATAAATAGAAGGGCACCCCTTGCTCTTCATATGCTAATGAGAACATAAGTCTCTCTCTCTCATTCTCTACACGCCCCCTCTTTTTCTCTCATGTGGTCGTCCACCATGGATGCCCTAGAGAGGTTCTCCATCGCCCGCAGCATCGTCGTTATGCTGCCCGGTCATTTGCTCGTGAATCTCTGTCTCCTTCGGTGTGCCTCGCTCGTGAAGAAGACGTCGGATCTCATACATCGAGATCAGGAGATTCGCCGCTTGGATCATCAACATGGATTGCGAGAAGCGCGTGTCTCATCCACGCGCTTTCAAGCGTCTCTTCCGTCGGATCGGACATGAGACAGGAGGTCTCTTCATTTAGAGACTAGATCGCAACCATGCTTCAAGAGGTAACCCTAATACTTGTTCATGGTTTAGATGAAATGATCCAAGAAGTTTTCATGGATCATGTGGTTTCATCGCATGAAAATTTTTTAATTTCTGTTGCATCGAGCGACTAGTGCGACTAGTCGTTCCCGATCGCATACGATGCGATCCTCACAATTCTGTGATGCGCTTAAGGATATCCCCATATCCTTCAATTGCATCTCCTGCCCTTGTGAGGTCTAGTCACACCTGCTCGCATCACCTATCTTTGTCATCCCATCTTCCGCTATTCTTCCCTTCTCCATAATCTCCTCCATCTCGCTCCACCTTCAGGTCTTGCACAGACTTGGAGCTCCAAGTCTCCCCTTACTCTCGCTCGATCAAGGCCTCCATTCCACTCCCTTTCGAATCGACATCAATTTCTAACTATGTAGGACCCCTCCTCCTTCATTGATCAGAGGATTGAAGGCAGCTCCAGTCCCTCCCTCCATCTCCGATGAGCGCTCATCGCCACGATGCCTCGACACTCGTAGCACCTTTGGAGAACACCCAACTTCCTCACCATCACCTTCCTGAGTTGCCAGGACCTTCATCTAGCCCTCAAGACCTGGGAGGAGCTCGGGGAAGCTCCTCGGAGCCTCGAACCTTTCGCCACAGCTAGCACGAAGAGCAAGCGCCATTGGATTATGGTCCAACAGTGCCTACGTGTGATCAACGGTAGTCGTCTGATCAACCCTGCAGAGGCTTCATCAATCGTTCATTCGTTCCATGCATCAGAGCCGTGAGATCACTTAGATCTGACGTCCCGTGCCTCCAGGCTCAGGACACCTGAGGCGCTCCACATAACCTTCTCGTTATGCCATGTGGACACCCATGTATGAACCTCTCTCAGCACCTAGCCCCCACGTGTAGGAGGTACATAGGCGGGAATGATTGCAAAAGGATCCTATGTCTCTCGCAAATTACTTTCAATACCTCCTCACCTATAGAGCATGCACTTGCTTGGGAATTTTGCACCCAAACCCCAACGACTTTTGATAATTATAGATAAGCCATCCATGGACATTTTGTGATAGAAACTTTATTTTATGTGCATTTCAGTCCCTAGAAATTCAACATTGAATATATTTCTCAATTCTAATCCACATCATGCGTGTTTTATGTCATTTTAAAGCTTGTTCTACGCTTTTTCATTTGAAATATTTGTTAGACAGATCAGAGACATTCAAAAGCACTTTATTGTATAAAGATTAAAATTTCTTATATAAGCTTCTCAATGATGGTTCTTTAATTGAATTTGAGGATATTTGATCCAATTTTACATGGGCTATATTGAGAAATTGTAGGAAAAAAGGAGCTTAAAATTTAATTAGATCCGATCATCATATGTGCAATTCATTATTTATCTTTTAACCTGCAATTTGGATCTTAACTATAAAATATCTCTTGAATATTCTCTTAGATATGTGAATCATTCATTTAAGGATTTTATTGGTCATTTTGTTCAATGTTTAAAGAAAGATAAAATCACATACCCTTCTCTTCATTTTCATTCTCTTTTTATATTTGACCCTTTATCTTTCTATTTTATTTTCTGATATAGAAATTAACTATGGTAAATAATTAAATATTTGAATTAATTTGAAACCATCCACTAAATAATACATTGTTCCCTGAGTTCAACCTTGGTATACTTACCAAGTAAAAATACTCCACGACATTCAAAACTTGTGATTTTTGACGAATTGTTTTCCACCTCTTATAATACAGTTTGCCATTATTAAAGAAGTGAAAATCATGGTTCATCAACCCCAAAATAACCCACAAGCTAGCGTAGAATATATTATTTTAAGAATTGACAAAATCCATATACGATTCTTATGGAGTGGTTGTACATAAGATCACTAAAGGCACTAAGCCCGATGGGAGCATATTTGTAGGCCTAAAAGAAACGATGGCAGGGGGATTCAAAACCTGGAGCTACTAAACAATGCTCTTCTCACAAAATTTTGGATTTAAATTAAAGAAACCCTAAATTGTCCATAGCCATTATGATCAAGGCCAGATATCACAGTGGGAAACCAATCCCTATCGATTCCAACAAAAACCCAAAGGACTCCACCTTTTGGCGTCCCGGCTAAAAATGACTCAATGTTAATTAGAGATTCAATAAGCAAGACAGTAGGATCGGATCACAATATCTATCTATGGACTGATTGCTTCGATGATAATACCCCACTCTACAAATGTCTCCCAAACTTTCGGAACATTACGTCCAACAAAAAAGCCACCCTCTCCCAAGCTCTTCGAACACTACCTGCAAAACAAAATCGGTTCAAAGCATTATCAAAAAGATCGAACCATTTATCTGATATACAAACCCTTGATTCTATCATTTAAAGCCAATGCCTCGATGACTCCCCAGACCAAATCCTCTTCCCAGGTAGAACACCCTTACACCATGTAACCAATGGAATATACTTAAACCCTTCCACCCAAGAGTGTCCTTCTTCCTTTGATCCTTATGTCATGAAAAACACTTAACAAAAGACAAAAATTCCTTTCTTACAATACCCACTGCAAATGTTTTCCCCCCTTTGACTTGTTGATGGAGAATCCATTGAACACCTACTCTTGAAATGCCCATACACCCTAAATATTTTCTCTACTTCAGATATTTCGCCACTAAGTTTGACTTGAATAATTTCTTTGTTGAGCATAACTTACACCCTTATTTCCTATCATATTTGGTTATTCCCTATCACATTGGCAGATAACCCCCAAAACGAGCATCGACTTACTGGTTGATTTGGAAGGAGCATTGTTCGAGACTCTTTAGGGCATATCAAAATCCCCTTCTGTTGTTGCTAAAGAGGCCTCCTTATTACTCAATAAAACCACATGTTTTATGATTGGAACTGGCTTCAATCTGATATATATATATATATATATATATATATATATATATATATATCCATCAACCAAATTTCTTCTTTTGCAGGTCTAAACTGAGGAACCTGGTAAGCTCGCATACACGTACCAGTCATCAACATGCATCTAGAAGCTGATCCCGCCATTCCACATGCTATGGTGGTTTTTGCTTACAGATTGAGCCATTATGGATACATTTGTATTTCTTTTTTGAAATACAAATATTTCATTACCTCTAGGATTGGTCAGTTGTACTAAATACCAGATCCCTTTTTATGTTGTTCTTATTTTTGTGATGCCCGAGTCTGTGTGGAGCTCTCCGAACCCTCTCTATTACTGGTAAACCTCTTTATATGTGATGAAATGAACTTCAACCTTTTTCAAAAAAACATATCAACTTCTACTAGTGTGTGAATAAAGGGATACAAGAAAGTTATGTTGAGTAAAATAATGATTTTGTTAATTTGTGGTTTGTAAAGTGCTTTTTCCTTGTAACTTTAATCAATTTCACAGTTTTTAAAATGATTCCGATTACCTATATGGATCGAACATAAGAAGGTAAAGAAGCCAGACACAAGATACATCGTAATTTAGCAACTTTCTACGAGGAAAATTCGCACGTATCGTCTTCTTGGAATCATATTCGCCTGATACAACGAAGTTTCTTTCTTTGTTAAGTACCGTTAAGGATCCACCTCTTGAAAAGGCTGCTTTGACAAATCGAAGCCGCCTCCCGAAAAGACGGTTTTAGAAGGAAGATGCCTCTTAAAAAGGCATCTTCAGGCAGGAGCCGCCGCTTGAAAATGAGGCTTCAAGGGCAGACAACCAGAAAACAACAGGCCACAGTTTTTTGTGGCTTGTTATTTGTCTGTCTATATATGCAACATTTGGATCATTAAAAAATTCATGCTTACAAAAGAAAAGATAAAGGAAAAATTCAACATAAAAGCATATGAGTCAATAAACATAACTAAGTTTAAAAGTTACAAGGTTTACATAAAATAAGGTAGAACATCTATACTACAGTAAATTCCTTTTAACAATCCCTATTCATATGTACCCCCAAAAAACACTAATCATCCATATAAAACCTCATATGGCATCGCATGTTTCGCCTCCTTCGAATGCATTGACATTTTGCAGGTGCTTGGTGAGGAAGTATCGTAGTTGGCTCAACTGGGGACGAAGATAATAGATTGTCACGATCAATGTGCTCAATTTGCATGAATACTTCACCAACTGTTACATCATAGTCCAAAGGAGGTAAGCGATGCGATGCTCCAGGCTCGCTCTGTGGCCTTTCTCTCATCGGTGTAGGTGGAGTTTGTTGTATTCTCTCACACTCGCGTTCACCATTAGGAGTTTGATACTCCACCCCCGAATCATGTAGTCCTCGACATGGCTCTGTACTCGTCCTCATCGTGGTCTGTGTACACGTCCATGTCCTCTACCACGTCCATATATCTGTGAAGATGTACCCTCAGTCGGTCTTCCTTCCTCATCATCTTCATCTACATGGAGTCCACCCCTGAATTGTCACTAGATAGAGTCATCGAAAAGGCGTCGAGTGTCTATCACCAATTGGCTTACATCCTCATCAGGTCCCACAAGGCGAACACTCTCATCTAATCGTGTTACCTACAAAACGAAAATAATATTACAATATCTCTAATAAAGAAAAATGAGACATTTTCTATGGAATTTACGCTAACATACCACCATATAGAGCACACATCCATGCCTCCCTATAAATCGACGTGTGATGTAGTTGTACTATGCCATATAATCCCCAGATACGTCTTCATATCCTTGGGCAATTGGTGTGGTATCCAACACATACTCGCGTCGATTGTTCCATATATGCACATAGTTTGCATGGAACTGTACCCAATCGACGGACATCTTCCCTCAGAGATCAATGCTGTGAAGATGCGTAGATGTGTCGCACTAGCCTGGGATCTCTTGGACCACACCGAATTGGTGTAGGACTCTGTCGGGAACATACAACTCCACGATACAAAAATGAATAAGTGGTACCCTAGAATTGTATAGATCCCGGCCTTCTAGGCAATATGGAGGGAGAGAGCTCATGATCTCAGCGGTGTATGGTTCCCGTATAACTTGTTACATAAGTAGTGTCACCAAAAATAGTAAATAAGATATTAAATGCTAGTTAATTCATTACCTGATCAGGAGTCTGGAGATCAAATGCATCCTTGTAAGGTTGTACAACATGGGTAGGCTCGGATGTGACGTCAAACTCTGCACTCCAGCGACAACTTAGGGGACTACCGCGCCACAACGGATGTCTATGTACCACAGGCACGATGTGAGTAGGGATGAGCATGGGCCGGGCTGGGCCGGGCCCTGAAGGGCCCAGGCCCAAGCCCACTTAAAAATTTTGGGCCTTGGGCCGGACTTAGGCCCGCAAAATTTTTTTGGTTCGGCCCAAGCCCAGGCCCGGCCCAATTCCTATGGGCCGGGCTTGGGCCGGGCCGGCCCATCTTAACCCATTATATACTATTAACTTTGAGTTTGTGTTTAAAGTCAATCTCAATTCAAGTTAGGCGAGCTAAAATTGTTTAAAACATATGCCATGATACTTGTGAAACAACTAAACTCAATTCTACCGGAGATGATTTCTCAATTTGTACAAGTCCACTCAATGTTATATACGATAAACGTCTCTCGTTACAGAAATTGAAAGAGTGAACCAAGTTTCCACAGTTAACAACAACAGGTGCACCGGGCACTACATGTTAAAAAAATGGGCATAATGCCTGTATTGGGTAAAGGTTCAATAATAGAAAATATTCTAATGGAAAAAATAAACACTAGAAAATTCAAGAATAACCACCAGAATCTAAGCCATGGACTAATTAAGAAAAAATAATTCTGAAATGACAACAATGATCATCAACTCATATGTCCCACACCTGACTTTCTTTATTTATAAACATTGTATGAAGATAGGATACATGAAGAGAGTGTGCTTGACAGGTGAGAGTTTCCATACGTATAGGATATGGGAAGGGTTCGGGCCATCTTCGGATCGGGCCCGTGGGCCGGGTCGGGCTGGGCCAAGCCAAGCCCGAGCCCGGCCCAAAAAAAAAATTCAGGCCTAAAAATTGGGCCCAAGCCCGGCCCAATGTTCGTTTGGGCTTGGGTCGGGTCGGGCTTTTTGGGCTGGGCTTCGGGCTGGGCCGGGTCGGCCCAGCCCAATGCTCATCCCTAGATGTGAGGAAATCGCTCCCAGACCCATAGTTGTAGAAGGATAAGTGAGCCACCAATCTCCAATGCGTCCTCCCTCGATGCCACACACATGTTTCTATATAGGTAAGCTAAACACGCAGATCCCTAACTATAAGCTCCACATGCATCTAGATCTTCCAATAGTGGTAAGTAAATCAAGGACACCTCGTTTCCTGACTTGTCAGAAAAAACAACCCCTCCAATCAACTGCAAAATGTAAGATCGTGTTTGCCTGATAATGATAACTGAGAAAAATAGAGGGTCTATAAATCTCACAAGGTGAGAGATTCGTCGATGCGTTGACAGCTCAACAAATCTCAATTAATCAACAGATAACCCATAATAATTAATTAAGCAATTAAAACTCAAAAATGTGGAGTTAGAATTTATTATAACTCTACCAACAATGTGTATAGCGTGTAAATACATGTAGAGGTCGAACACAGGGAGCAAACGGTAGGAGGAGGCAAAAAGATGCACAAAAATATGTCTTTCATCTCTTGTCCATTTATTATTTTTGTGGGTCTTTTATTATTTATTATTTTTTAATAATTTTTTTATATTTCTATTTTATATTTTCTTTTTATATTTTTTCCAATTTTTATATTTTCTTTTTATATTTTTTAGTATTAATTTTATTTTATGTACTCAATATAGCATTTATAAGGCTTAATATATACAATATATGGTAGTGTATTTATAAATAGTAATAAATAGAAATAAAGTACAAATAATAAATTGTTTTTGGAGTTTTTTTATATTTTTCTAATTTTTTTGTTATTTTTCTGGAATTTTTACTAATTTTTATGTATTTCTAAACAAAAAATAACCCAAATATGGGATTAAATATATACCTAAAATTGAATTGGATTTTAAAAAAATAGTAAATAAACTCCAAAATTATCCAAACCAATTCTAATATATAAATATTTATATAATAAAATGATAAAGTAGAAAAAGATATTTTTGGATTTTTTAAGAATTTTTAAGTAAAGGATTTTAGGTTTTTCAATTTTAGGGTTTTTTTTCATTTTTGATGATTTTTGGTCTATAAATAAAATAGGTCAAAATATCTTAAATATAATTTTTTTTGGAATTTTTAAAGACATTTTCATACTTTTTGGTATTTTATAAATCAAACAGTGAATAAATAGGCTCCATTCTATTTTTAATAAATAATTAAAATACCCAAAAATGTCAAATAAACATGTGGCGTGAAAGTATTAGGTATGAGGTATTTTTTCCCTATTTTTGTGTATTTTTAGGAGCTCAATGAGTATTTTTAATAAATAGATAAAATGCCACAAAATATATGTCCTAGTAGGGGCATAAATGCAATAAAAATAAACTTCAGGGGCACAGATGTAATTTTTCAAAAAATATACAATGTTTATTTAATTTTATAGAATTATTTCACAAAATACAAAAGTGCTAGGAGTGTCCATACAAAATGCCCAGATCTCGTGGGACGACACATGAGTTGAACTGGACTGGACCTAGTTGTAATTACAAGAAGTTCAGGGTCCTACTTGTAAAATGTACAATTATTTTAACATGTTGTATTTTATTTACAAGATTTAATATTAAATACAAAAAATGGCAGGGTTGAATACCCCAATATAAGGCACTGATGGACAACTGGTATTTCTTCACTTAAACACGTGTCGCCTCTTGGACGGGTGATACCCCTTCGCCGATCTCCGGTGCGGATTGGATCTGGTGCTTCATCAGACGGCTGGCACTTGGTGAGGAGGGACAATTGAGATCAGATCTGGTGGGCCTCCTCGATCCAACGGTGTTGGGCATGCCTTCAAGAACAGGGAAGAATACGAGCGTGTTCTTCCTTGTTCGCTCGATTCCTCGAGCTTCACGGCTCCATCGGTGACGCTAAGATGCTCTTGAGGCTCTGGGTGGCGGTCCGCGTCCAATGGCAGCTACAGGAGGCTCACCGGAGCCTTGGAGATGTTGAACCAGGTCGGGGAAGATGAAGGGCTCCAGGTGCCTCGAGTCAAGTTGAATTGAGCCCAGGAGCGCTCCGTTGAGCGTGAAAGAACACAGGTCAAGGGCAAACTACCTCGACCTGGTTAAGCGTGGAATGGTCGAGGTGGAGGCATGGGCGGAGAGGTCCGACGAACGGCAGAGGATGGACCTCGATGCCTTGATCCAGGGAGAATCGAGGGTAGTCAGATGCGACAGGAGACGAAGAAATGGATGGGGAAGGAAATGAGGTGATCGACGAGATGGAAAAACATGCGCGGCACGGTGGAAAGGGTTCGTCGGAGCGGAGCTACGAACAGGGCTAATCTAGCTAATTAACTACCCTAATCACTAAACTAATGACATAAATGAAATGTTGATAATAAAATCTATCTAAAATAAGTAAAGGGCGCAGCTCGTACCTCGCCGAAGCCAAGGAGCAGAGGTCACTGGCGAGGGTGTCCTGGGTGCATCCTGCTCCGCGAGCATCCTGGACCCCATGGGATCCTCTCCTGTCATGAGAGTGCTTCTCTTTGGCCGAGGCCTGGAGTTCTAGGGCTTGGCGGATGACCAAAATTACAAGGAGGAGAAGTTGGAGTTATATAGACAAAATGGAATGCCCTTATTGACTGGACGATGGTGAAGAATCTATCCTATTTACAATTGATCTAATAGGGTAGCGTGAATGTATAATGAATGATGTTTATTTTTCATGAAGAGATCGGGGATAGATGATCGATGGATCATGCATGAGAAAAATCAGCAAAAAAGTGGGGAGTTGACATGCCACATCACTTCAAAAGGCGGGGGAGGTAGTTGACTGGGGGTCAACGAGCGGGCGGCTCTCATTGGCCCAGCTCAACCCGCTACAAGACAAAACAGGCTGGTTATTGTAAAATAGTTAATTAAAAATAATAAATGATTTTATTAAATTTTCGAGTATTAAATATAAATGTTTATTATTTAATGTAGTATTTTATTGTGATTTTTGATTATATTTTTGGTGTATTTTATTTATAGTTAATTTTTAATAGTGTATTTATAGGTATATTTGCCTATATTTTATACATTTTTTTATTTTGTAATATTTCATTTTATATATTTATTCATTATTTTTGTGAGTATAAATATATTTTTATTTTATTTTTATGATGTTATTTGTATACTTACATAAATAGATGTGTATATTTTATAGGTATATTTATAGCTATTTACCTATGTTTCATATACATCTTTTTATTTTAATGTATTTTATTGGGTTTTACTTTGGTTTTGTATTTTTAATATAATATTAATAATATTTACAATATTATAATATAAAGAATAAAAGAATGAAATCCACCTTTATTTATATACAAATAATAATAATATAGGTATTTTGTCTATGTATTTTAAGGACTTATTTTATTTTACATTTTCCTTTTAGTTTTATTTTGATTGTAATATGTACATGTGTTATAAATAATAATTATAAAATTATAGAAATATAAATGTGTGAAAATGATGAGAAATGACTAAATTGAATATTTTAATCATGTCTGTTATACAATAGGGGTCAAAAATCTAACTTTCACACAGTAACTCCAAAAAATATAAAACCACCACCATTAAATAGCTCGTGAAAAGGTATATACAATTAAAGATGATTTTGATATGTTTTGAATTTTTATTTGAAAGATATGGGTCTGTGAAATTGGGTTTTTGATTTTTTATTTTGTGTATAAAATGAACATTATATATTATTTTTGTACAAACTCAATTTTGTATTTTTATCTACATTATTATCTACAACTTTCATGTATCTTCATGTGATGAACAAATAATAAAGAATAAAATATGTGTCACGAATGCATAGAATAATGAATAAAAGAATTGGGTTTTTATTCTATTTTTGGCCCTTATCTCCCACTACTTTATTCCTTGTCAACCAACACAATTCTCAACTTGGTCTTGGGGTTCAGGGTCATAAAATAGTTTCAATATTTTATTCTTTTTTCTTTTTTTCTCTTTATTCGATAATTTTGGCATTAAAAACCTTATCTTATATACAAATAATGCAATAAAGAATGAATGCTATTATGCACAAATTAATGCTATTTACATGCATTAGCTAGGATTTTTAAGACCAAAATGATATAATAAAGGTGATGAAATGGAGATTCATCACCCCCCTATACTTGCCTTTGCTAGTCCCTAGCAAACGCTTATGCAATAAGTATAAAAAGAATAAAAAAGAAAAGAAAAAGAAAGAATAAATAGAATTGATTTCAGTAATTAAACTTGTCATAACAAAATCAAAATTTCGAGCTCGAGTTAGACCTTGATGTGAGAATGTGTGTGGAACCTAGTCGGGAACCAAATTTAAAACACAACAGCCTTCGAGAGTCACGGAACTCGGTTCAAACCACCTCAATAGCCAGGTCAGAACTAGCCTACATCATACGCAAACCCTTAAGCTGACTTCTACGGTGTAAGTGGTAGTGTCTCTCCCCAAATGAAATGACAAAGGAGCTGACTTCTCCAGAATGACAACCTAATGATTCCTCAATCCAGCACTCTGTCCTCGAGGAGCGGGGTATTCCCTTTTAAGTTCAAGTGGAATACAACTCAAGAGGAGATGGAGAAAAGAATGGACGGTAGCCAGTGTAGCTACCTATCCCAGGATGCATGACCAGTGTAGTCAAGTCATCCAGCAACAGGCTCACATGGTATAACTTTGACGCTCAAGCTTGCTTATTTTCTATACAACATATATACATACTCTGACATGCATTTTATTTTTATTTGCAGGCCTGTCCACTTTTTGGGAGTTTTCTTCTCTCTCTCTCTCTCTCTTTCAACATACTATTTACATCAGCATTTACACAAGGAGTTTTTCCTCTTGAGCCAGAAGACTATCCCTCTTTTGAAGCTTTACTGCAACCCACACTCACATGTCATTGGACTTCATGGCAACTAGACCAGGTTGGGTGCACTTTCCTCCCTAGACGAGGACGAATGTTTCCATCCATGTACATCTCAGACCGGCAAATCCAACCCTCTCACCACTCCAACTGAGTTGAGCCAAGTGAAAGGTGCAAGTGTCCAAATTAGGTCACGACCGAGAAGAGTCATGCGTGTGTCTCGAAAAGTTCTAGTTAGTCAGTTGAGGTGACTTGAACCCAGCCCTAAGCCTCAAAAAAATTAAGTCCCAATGGACCTGAAGTACCTTAAACCTAGCTCCCATAAGGTTCCAGTGCAGTTAGGTGCAGTAAGGTCCAACCAAGCTCCAATCTTCAACTTTATTGGACTAGTTCAATCATCAAGCTCAATTCAAAAGAATGATATGCAAATGTTATGCACAATGTAGAAAGAATGATGCACTTTTCAAAAAGAATTTGAAAATGAAAATAAATGTTTAAACAAAGCTTTTAGCAAATAAAAATAATTTTGGCACAAGAAGTAAAATATGTACAACTATTTACACGAGCATGCTTCTCTTTATTTATTTACAAGACTGGTGAATTTAAAAGAATTTGCATGTTTTAACAAGTTATTTTTATAGGTATATACAATTGATAAAGAACTTTATTTATTTATTTACATATTATATATATTATTCTTATTTAATGATGCATTTATTCCTCAAATTTGTTTGAAAAAAATTGAAAACTATAGTACAAAATAATTTTTGAAATATTTACAAATATTTGAAAACCATTTTGCAAAGATGTTTTAAACAGTATATATACATTTTTCAAAATATTTTCACAAATATTTTCAAAACCATTTCAAATAGGTTTTCAAATCCTTTTATTTCACACAAAGGAAAGAATTTTTCAGTCAAAATATCTTTACAAAGGTTGAAAATATTTCACCAAAAAGTTTTCCCAAATGGTTCACACCATTTTTCAAATCATTTTGCAAAAATATTTTTATCCTGATTTATTAATCAATATATACAAAAAGAATTTGAGGAATAAAAAGCATTATTAATGGGTTTTTAAATGAATTATATATGTATAGATAGTATTTTTAGCCATATATATTAATAATTACTCGAAAGTATGAGTTATGGCTAAAGTATATACAAAGTATATACGACCCTCCTATATTTAGCATGAGCCATGTCCTCATAGATCGAAAAGAGAAAGAGAAGACATAACGTGTAATAAGTATAGAAAATCTTATACTACAACGACTAGATAAGAAAGGAAAGAATGAAGAGATAAATGAATAATAAGGTGACCTTTCCCCTATACTTAGGAACAAATAATCCTAAGTATAGCAGATTGTACACAAAGAAGGGAGGGTCAAGGGTGGGACTAAATGGATCACATCGGTCTGTCTCTCCCTATACTTAGGGTGAGATATCCCTAAGTATAAGAGAGCAAAACAACAAGAGAGGAGACAGTGGAGGGGATCAAAGAATGAAAGAATCTGGGATGTACACCCCCCCCCCCCCATACTTAGGATAAAATATGTCCTAAGTACAGAAGACTGACCAAAAGGGGTGACACCTTTTCTGTAGAAAATGAAAATGAAAAGAAGAAAAGAAGAAAAGTCAGAGATATACAGAAAGATGAAAAGATAGTGGGGAATATACACATTACTCCCCCTATACTTAGGGTGAAAAATCCCTAAGTAAAAGCAAAGATCGGAGTGATGAAACAGAGCGGAGAAAGAACAATGCGGTGTGTACCCCCTATACTTACGACAAAGTGCGTCCTAAGTATAGACACACAGATATGGTGAAAGATCTGGGGTACACATAAGATACGGGAGAAAATATGAAGGTAGGACAAAACACATATATACAAAAGGGTTTAGACTTGTGAGGTACAAGATGGTATCTGATAAGCGAATACCGTGCTTTCGTCATCGTCTCCTTGTGAGAACGACGACGCAATCAGAAAGTGAAAAGACACCCGGGTATACCATCAAGTGGGGGTCGGCTATCGAGGAAATAAATCGAAATGTGAGATAGGGTCCGGTAGAGGAAAGGAGAGCATCGACTCATAAGGAAAGAATGAGTGAGCGGAGCCGATTCTGTAAGACCTGGAGGAAGAAGGAACCGTACAGACTCCTCCAAGGCAATCATGGTCTCAAATATGTAAATATAGTGAGAAATAGGAGACTTTCAATGTAGCGGCGTGATATCTGGTGGTCATAGAGTAAAAAGGATCAAGGACACACCGAACACCACAAGACATGGCTCAACCCTGCGAGGGTCGTCAAGGTGAGCAGACTTAGATGAGTCAAAGATCTCAGAAGACTCGGCCCCGGGCTCCAACAAAAAGGAGACACAACCAAAGAGGAGACCGAGTACATAAATCAGAAGTCTCGACCTCGTGCTCCCCCAGATAGGAGACGTTAGAAGTGAAGCCGAGCACCTAGAAAATGAAGTACCCTCCCGCAGATAACCCTCGGGGAGTAGTACATGCTAGTCAAATAGTCAGAACAGAGTCTCACCCTTGCGAGGGTCGCCAGGGTGAGCAGGCTCAAAGGAGCCGGATCCATCAGATGGATCATCAGAAGCAGTCTCAGTAGGCGACAGGTTGGCTACTAGCAGAAGAGACCGACAGATCAAGAAAATGTGACAGTGTCCCACAACCAAACCTCGAGGAGTGTACTGCCAACTGGGCATCGATTAATCGGAGCAGATGGCTCATCCTTACGAGGACCGTCAAGGAGAGCGGACTCAAAGGAGTCCAAATAGACAGGTCCCAAGATCCGGCGACTCGGATGCAACAAGAAGGCAGTGGGGACCAGGAGTACATATCAGATGACTCGGTTTCGTACTCTAGTAGCTCGAAGACACGATCAACAAGGGGAATCGAGTGTAAAGAAAGTGTCGCATCCTCCCACAGATAGTCCTCGGGGAGTAATGCAAACTAGGTCAATCAAAACATGGGATTGCTGGCAGCACATCTCATGTCCTCAAAAGCAATCAATCAATCCTTAGGAGGGTATAGGATCATGTGACGGATATGAAATAATTAGGTCAATCACGATATGTCCCTCAAGTCAATCCAATCAGTTGAGATGGCACGAAATATAAGCAGAAATCCTCAGAGTGCCACAGGTGGATGAAAGAATCAGGGGAGCGAGACTGGGTTAATCAAGAAGATGAGAGAGATCATGTGGGTTCCGATCACCATTGCATTGAAGTCCAAATGAAGATAGTCAATCAAGCCTCTATATCAAGATGGACGGAACCGCAAAATAGATCGATCGGTCATAATTCATGAATTCCTCATCAAATCATCAAAATATGTCACATCCTCAATCCGGTGTGCGAGATCAAAATCCTCAAATAATAACCATACCCAATGATCATGCATCATCAAAGTCCTCAATAAGCCCCTATGCACATGTCGGAAGTCAAATCCACCAAGAGTATGATATAAACTTCAGCATCCTCAAAATGTGCCTGACTTACTCTAATGATCAATATACATTATAATCCTCGATGCAGGCTATATCTGTAAGCACAACAATCCCTGATAGAAGAAGGGATGATACATGGGACACGAGGAGGGTGGGCGAGATGAAGGTGGACACATATAAAATTGTGGTTCAAGGAGAGGGTCTTCTCAGACCGGACTAGATGTGGGTGATATGGGCAAGGAGAGAAGATGCAAAATCCAGCTAAGAAGGTGAAGCTCAAGACCCAATGTCACGACTCGATGCAAATGAGGAGGTGTATGTATAAGAGAGATAGAGAGATTCAAAGATGAAAATAATGACTCACATGGGTGGGACCACAAAACTCAAAGAGATATGAAAATGCAAATGGACTCCAAGTCACAATCAATACACAAAGCTAACACCAGATTCACCTACTCAACACAGTGAAAACCAAGACAGTCTTTTATCTTTTCATTTTTATAGCTAGGTGATCATCACAAAGTTGTACACACCGAGGACATATTTGGGATTTGGGTACTAATCCTTAGCGTGTACATAGGAATAAAATGTGCATACAAGGAGGGGGTTGTTCTCCCCAAGACAAGGAATCCATCAGGTTTTATTTTTAAGTCCAATAGAGTTAGCGGTCCCACTTTTATTTTGGTTATCACTTTTGTTTTGGTTTATTTTCAATGCACGTGCCTAACAGTTTTCCAGTTCTATTTGACATTCTAGGTGAGCAAAATCAGAGGGAGAAGGTCGGAAAAGCCATGTAAGTCGAAAATCGATGATGCATGCAAAGTCAGAAGACTTACAGTGCTTCCCAGCTATCTCCATGCGGGATGCGTGACAGAATTGAAAACATATGCTACATGAGACCCATTCCAATGAAACCGCCCTAGATGAGAATATACTATTAGCATGAAGCACCATATTGCAGAATTTGACTAAGTCCAAAACACGATCTATAGGTACATGCAATGTTCATTAGGTGTTTGGTCTTAGTCTATCGAGCAAGCACGTCCTAAGCTAGGGCTCATTCACACAAAATAATAAAAATAAAAAATGAAAAGCATCAAAACCATCGAGGCCCCCAAGGGAACAATCCCTCTAGCATTGGACCTCGGGAAATCGAAGTGTAGAGAGTCTGAATTATTACATGCCAAGTGTCATTCTCTCACACAAATTTTCATAATAAATAAATAATGCCAAATAAACTAGAATGGTCTTCAAAAAATCCATCTCCATATGCCCTTGATGCTTTCTCCTGTCAGCCAGGAAAGAAATGTTGATTCCGCCTTGCTTGGGTGTATCGATCCTCCTAAGAGGTCCTCCCTCACGCGGCGGTCCCTCACATCAAAGCCAAACAAAGAGAGTGGTCAGAACAGCCAACCAATAATATCAAATGAGAATAAATAAATGATAGAAATAAATAAATAAATAAATGTATGAATAAGAGATAATAGACAAAATAAAACAGTCTCCAACTAAGCGGTGTTGCTCTCCGGCAATGACACCATTTGATAACTGAGAAAAATATAGGGTCTAAAAATCTCACAAAGAGAGAGATCTAGTCGATGCGTTGACCGCTCAACAAATCTCAATTAATCAACAGATAACCCACAATAATTAATTAAACAATTAAATATAAAAAATGTAGAGTTAAAATTTATTATAACTTTACAATAATGTGTATAGCGTGTAAGTACGTGTAGAGGTCGAACATAGGGAGCAGATGGTAGAAGGAGGAAAAAAAGATGCATATAACTTTGTCTTTTATCTCTTGTCCATTTATTGTTTTTGTGAGTTTATTATTTTTTTTATTTTTTATTTCTATTTTTATATTTCATTATTATATTTTCCCTATTTTTATATTTTTTATATTTTTTAATATTATTTTTATTTAATGTACTCAATATAGCATTTATAAGGCTTAATATATACAATATATAGTAGTATATTTATAAATAGTAATAAATAGAAATAAAGTACAAATAATAAATTGTTTTTGGTTTTTTCCTATTTTTCTATTTTTTATTTTTCTAGAATTTTTACTAATTTTTATGTATTTTTAAAGTCAAAAGTATCCCAAATATGGGATTAAATATATACTTGAAATTGAATTCAATTTTAAAAAAATAGTTAATAAACTCCAAAGTTATCCAAAACAATTTTAATATATAAATAAAAGTATAAAGTAGAAAAAGATATTTTTGGTTTTTTTAAGAATTTTTAAGATTTTTATAAAGGATTTGGGGGTTTTCAATTTTTAGGGCTTTTATTTTCTCATTTTTAGTGATTTTGGGCATGTAAATAAAATAGGTCAAAATATCCTAAATATATTTTTTTGGAATTTTTAAAGACATTTTAATATTTTTGGTAATTTATAAATCAAAAAGGGAATAAATAGGCTCCATTCTATTTTTAATAAAAATTAAAATACCTAAAAATGCCAAGTAAACACGTGACGTGAAAGTATCAGGCATGAGGTATTTTTCCCTATTTTGTGTATTTTTAGGATCTCAATAGGTATTTTTAATAAATAGATAAAATACCGCAAAATATATGTCATAACAAGGGCATAAATGCAATAAAAATAACCTTCAGGGGCATGGATGCAAGTTTGCCAAACATATATAACATTTATTAAATTTTATAAACCTATTTTACAAAATACAAAAATATCAGGGTGTCTATACAAAATGCCCAGATCACGTGGGATGACACGTGAGCTGAGCTGGACTGGACCTAATTGTAATTACAAGAATTCGGGGTCCTACTTGCAAAATGTCAAATTTTTTTAACACGTGTTTTATTTACAAGACTGAATATCAAATACAAAAAATGGTGGGTTTAATATGCAATTACCCCAATATAAGGCGCTGATGGACGGCTGGGATTTCTTCACTTAAACACATGTCGCCTCTTGGACGGGCAACACCCCTTCGCCGATCTGCACTGCGGATTGGATCTGGTGCTTCATCAGACGGCTGGCACTTGGCGAGGAGGGACGGTTGAGATCAGATCTGGTGGTCCTCCTCGATCCAATGGTGTTGGGCATGCCTTCAAGAACATGGAAGATCATGAGTGTGTTCTTCCTTGTTCGCTCGATTCCTCGAGATTCACGTCTCCATCGGCGACACTAAGATGCTCTTGAGGCTCCAGGTGGCGGTCTGCGTCCAATGGCAGCTACAGGAGGCTCACCGTAGCCCTTTAGACGTTGAACCAGGTCGGGGAAGATGAAGGGCTCCAAGTGCCTCGAGTCAAGTCAAATTGAGCCGAGGATCCGTTGAGCACGCTACTTGCACATAAAAGAACATGGATCGAGGGAAAACTACCTCGACCCAGTTAAGCGTGGAATGGGCGAGGTGGAGGCGTGGGCGGAGAGCTCCGACGAACGGCAGAGGATGGACCTCGATGCCTTGATCCAGGGAGGATCGAGTGTGGTCAGATGCGGTGGGAGATGAAGACATGGATGGGGAAGGAAATGAGGTGATCGACGAGGCAGAAAAACGCGCGAGGCACGGTGGAAAGGGTTCACCGGAGCTACGAACAGGGCTAATCTAGCTAATTAACTACCCTAGTCACTAAACTAATGACATAAATGAAATGCTGATAATAAAATCTATCTAAAATAAGTAAAGGGGCGCAGTTCGTACCTGGCCGGAGCCAAGGAGCATAGGTCACCAGCGTGGGCGGCCTGGGTGCAACCTCCTCCTCCACGAGCATCCTGGACCTCAGGGATCCTCTCCGGTCACGAGAGTGCTTCTCTTTGGTTGAGGCCTGGAGCTCTAGGGCTTGGGTGATGACCAAAATTGCAAGTAGGAGAAGATGAAGTTATTTATAGACAAAATGGAACACCCTTATTGACTGACCGATGGTGAAGAATCTATCGTATTTACAAGTGATCTAATAGGGTAGCGTAAATGTACAATGAATGATGATTATTTTTCATGAAGAGATCATGACGGATGATCGATGGATCATGCGTGAAATCGGCAAGAAAAGCATGGAGTTGACATGACGCGTCACTTTAGAAGACAGGGGAGGTAGTTGACAGGGGGTCAACGAGCGGGCGGCTCTCATTGACCCAGTTCAGCCCGCTACAAGACAAAACAGGTTGGTTATTGTAAAATAATTAATTAAAAATAATAAATAATTTTATTAATTTTTGAGTGTTAAATAAAAATGTTTATTATTTAATGTATTATTTTATTATGATTTTTAATTATTTTTGGTGTATTTTATTAATAGTTAATTTTTAATAGTGTATTTATAGGTATATTTGCCTATATCTTACACATTTTTATTTTTATTTTGTATATTTTATTTTATTATTTTATTCTTTTATTTTATATATTTATAACTTATTTTTGTGACTAAAAATATATTTTTATTTTATTTTATGATGTTATTTGTATACTTAAATAAATAGATATGTATATTTTATAATTATATTTATAGGTATCTTACCTATGTTTTATATACATCTTTTTATTTTAATGTATTTTTTGGTTTTTTTGTTTTGTATTTTTAATATAATATTTACAATATTACAAAAATATAAAGAATAAAAGAATGAAATCCACCTTTATTTATATACAAATAATAACATAAGTATTTTGTCTATGTGTTTTAAGGACTTATTTTATTTTACATTTTCCTTTTGGTTTTATTTTGATTGTAAAATGTAAATGTGTTATAAATAATAATTACAAAATTATAAAAAATATAAATTTGTGAAAATGGTGAGAAATGAATAAATTGAATATTTTAATCATGTCTATTATACAATAGGGGTCAAAAACCTAACTTTCACAAAGTAACTCCAAAAAATATAAAACCACCACCATTAAATAGCTCGTAAAAGTTATATATAATTAGAGGTGATTTTGATATGTTTTGAGTTTTTATTTGAAAGATATGGGTCTGTGAAATTGGATTTTTGGCTCTTTATTTTGTGTATAAAATGAACATCGTATATTATTTTTGTACAAACTCAATTTTGTATTTTTATTTACATTATTGTCTACAACTTTCATGTATCTTCATTTGATGAACAAATAATAAAGAATAAAATAGGTGTCAAGAATGCATAGAATAATGAATAAAAGAATCGGGTTTTTGTTCTATTTTTGGCCCTTATCTCCCCCTACTTTATTCCTTGTCGACCAACTCAATTCTTGACTTCGTCTCGGCGTTCAGGGTCATAAAATATTTTCAATATTTTATTCCTTTTCCTTTTTGTTTCTTTTGGCATTAAAAACCTTATCTTATATACAAATAATGCAATAAAAATGAATGCTATTATACACAAATTAATGTTATTTATATGCATTAGCTAGGGTTTTTAAGGCTAAAATGATAGAATAAAGGTGATGAAATGGAGATTCATCAGATAACCATATCTGCGTCTGCATCTGCAGGGAGTTCAGAGAAATGCTCTCGAAGCCATGTCATCCGTAGGCGAGCACCATCAATATTCGGCCTATGTGGTCGCACGCCTAGCAGTCTCTCACAAAGATCCGCCTAGCTTGGTGATGTGGTTTGTGCAATCACAGCATGCACATCTATCTTCAACCCTAACAAAAATGTAACATCTTGGAGAGTAATGGTCATCTCCCCATGACGCATATGGAATGTATTCGTCTCCGGTCTCCATCTCTCTATCAATGCAGTCACCAAATGCCAATCCAAGGAAATAAACTGTAGCTGCAACACCCCCAAAAAACCCACGGTGTATATACGCTCCACCAATATCTCATCTAACTGTGACCGACGTAGTGCACCTTCGCGTCTCCTACAATGTAGCCACCTAGACACCTGCAAAACCACAATGGGAAAAAAATAGTATGGCAAAGGTTAAGACTGTACATTGAAAAGTCTTCCAATACTTACATCCCCCAACCATAGAGCACGTGAACGGTGCTCGCGCTGCTGGCGAAGAACTAAACAGTCATCTGGGTCCGGCTCCATTTGCATAATATCAAAGGAATTTAAGTACAAAAAAGGTATAAAAGTAGTAAAAAAAGTTATAACATTCACAAAACTACCATGTACATTTATGCTTGGACACTTCCTCCTATTGTGTCTCCCCCCTGCATAGACCACACTTATTTGTGTTATTGGTGGAACATCGTCGATTTCTGATATTATGACCTTGTAAGTGACATGATCCACATTAGGACGGTATGCTTCTTCCCTCCTTTCAAACCAAATTGTGTTAGTCGTTGCCCCGTGATGACCTCGTAAAGATGGAGTGGAGCACCCCTTATACGGGTAATGCGATGACTGTTGCTACGGTCCACCCATGCTTTCAACTTATTCATGGCAAATTTTGTGAAGCTGTCACCTCGAGCAATCATAGCCAATGCCTCGGCATGTAGTTCGTAAAAGTAACCAATACAATTGTAGTAGATTTTCAACACTAAGACAGCTACTGGCAAACACCTTGCATCATTCAACATGGCATTATAGCTCTTAGAAAAGTTAGAAGAGGTATAACCGAATCTGTATCCACCATCGAGCGTATGGTCCACTGCTCCTTCGAGCAACTGTGTGTATCAAACCATTTTGGAGCATCTTCATTCCATTCTTTCAACTTGCCATGTAAATCTGCCACTTGGATTGAGAGTACACATTACCGGCTCGCTTGATCAATTTCTTCATTATTTGATTCTTGTGAACATCGTTGAAGTTGCTCGCAACGTGTCGTAGGCAAAACCTCCAGTATACATATGGAGGATGAAATTGTACATCATCATTGTGTAGGGATGCACGGATACCAGGTGCACGATCAGATAACAAACATATGGGCCCCAGACGATCCCTAAAAATGTGAAGTCGCACCCTCTCCAATAACCACACCCAACTAGGTTCATCCTCCTCGTTCACAAATGCAAAAGCTAGGGGAACAATATGATTGGCAGCATCACAACCACATGCAATAAGAATCTTCTACTTGTACCTTCCGAACATGTGGGTCCCATCAGCACTAACTACAGGCTTCCAGTGCCTGAAGGCATTGATACAAGGTCCAAAAGCCCAGAAGGCCCTCTCGAACACTACACCAGTTTTGATAGCAGTTGTATCCAAATCTGTAACAGTATCTGGAATGGAAGTTTCAAATGCTTTAAATAAGTATGGAAATTCATTATAGGACTTGGTCCAGTCCCCGTAGACAATCTCTATTACTTTGCGTCTAGCATCCCAGACCCTTCTACGACTGACCATGTAGCCATAATCCTCGGAAACCATACCATGCAAAAATGCAGCTCTTACATGTGGGGAGATTTATATCTGATTGAGAAACTTCTGGGCCATGAAATTGCAATCAAGTTGAGGTTGATCTTGATTAGCTACTCTATGCAAACAAGTGTGGCGTGCATCCACCTTAGAAATCACAAATTGCCCGTCTAGTGGTCGCCTGTGACCTCGCAAATGTCAGTTACAACCTCTCTCTTTATCTCTATAGTAGATAACCCAAAACGACTTATCTGACTCGTGCACATGAAAGTTGTAATGTCGCTTGATGTGAAACATCTTCACGGAGTAGATCAAGTCAGCCTTCGACTTAAAGGTCATCCCGTTCCTCAGCTCCTCTGCAAGACCAAGTCCCTCTCCGGCATCAAAGGCATCCTCTTCATTTCTTATATAGCCATCACCACAGCAGACATTGTAAAATGGTATATCAGACACAATGTGTGCCTCAGATTCCTCGTCATTCTCCATTTCATCTTCCGTGTCATTCAAATCCAACTCTTCATTAGTGCTCACCCAATTAATTTTCCGAGTAATTGTGTCATTCGTATCAAAGGTAGCAACACCATGAACTCGAGTTAAAGGTGAAGAGGTTCGAGTGACATTCGGTGATGACTCCTCTTTATGAGTTACATACAAATTTGGACGATATGATGAACCCATCATTCCTGCATACTCAACAACATCTTGTATGTCATTATCGTACTCAACATTCACCAAATAACTACTATCGTTCCCCTCCACTTTATGAAATAATTTCAGTTCACCGCACTGTGTAGGTTCGAGTTGGAATAATGACACGATCTTCTCGAACAAGATATAGAACTTCATGTTCGGAACTAACTTCAACGATTTCGTACGACCACCTTGATAAGTTGTGTCCTTCCCAGAATTTATAATCGTTCATCCGAAGTGACAAAAGCACAAAATATCTGTGGGGATCCTACATGTATCGAGAGACAAACACACCATATACAATAACAAACTAGGGTTACTGATATGGATAAAGAGCTCGCCTTGGGTCACTGTTGAACAACACGATGATGGGTGAATGACCTAGGTAGCGGAGGCATGGATGGAGGGGGATTCGTCCGATGGGGGAGGCGACGTCGACGAGAGTCGAGGGCGGCGGCGCCAAGTGGAGGAGGCGACGGGGGCGGCGAGGCAATGGGAGTCGAGGCTGGGAAAGAGAGGTCGTGGGAGGGAAGTGCGGGCTGGGGAGGGGGGAGGGCCGCGCGTTCTGTTTATTATTGAACAAACACCGCCTTTTGGACAAGCGGCTTCTTAGAGCCGCCTCTTCAGAATACGACTTTCTCAAATTAAAAGCCGTCTTTTCAAGAGGCGGCTCCCTCACGGTACTTAACAAAAAAACTTCATCGTATCAGGCGAATATGAATCCAAAAAGACGGTATGAGCGAATTTTTCTTAACTTTTCACCTAATCCAATCGATCCAAATCGCTTATCTAAACATGTCAATGCAATCTAAGCTAGACACACGATACCCAATCAATGCCTAAAAATCCACCCCTAGTCGATATATACACGTTAGACTTTTCTCTCCTTTTCATTTTGTGTATAATATGATTCTTTGGCCGAAAAAACTCTACTCGTCAGAGAGAGAGAGAGAGGTCATGGCGGAGGAAGAGAAGGGCGGGGAGAGGTGGAGGACGGCCATCGCTAACCTCACGGAGATGGGAGGAAACCTCCAGTCTGTGCAGAAGATCCTCTCCAAGAGGGCGGTCTTCGTGGACGACGAGACGTTCGCAAAGGCGTCCCTCATCTCCGAACAGTCGAGGACCATCAAGGTGACTTTTTTACGATGATCCCATTCTTTTTATCTCTTATTTACCCACGAAGAAACCGATGGATTTCTGGTTGTTGGTTTCTTGGGTTTTGCATGCCCTCAATTCGAAAGGTCTCAGACCATGAAGTGAGTGAGCTTGAAATATGTGGGGCGTTGGATCTGTTTTGACATTGCCAATTGCTTGAGTGTTCTTTTGAGCTAAAGAGCATGTTCCTTCTATTTTCTTTTGGGTATTTCGATGCATAATGTATTATTTTTTCTTATTTTTTTGTATGTGAACGATTATGATTGCTAACCATCACAAAGAATGGCAATTCGTGAATCCAATGTGCTAGTTGTAATTGCAAGTACGTAAAAAATTTAAAAGGTGCAACCGTCTGCTTGAAGCACTCTCAATTTTCTACACAAAATTTGTGATTTGAGAAGATCCAGTTAGCGCTTACTTTGTGGGCACACAAAATATCTGAAGAATAAGGAGGTGCATCAAAGTTGTTACTGGAAAACCACGTTGGGCTGCAACTAGAATATGACTTCCCATTTGTCATACCTTAGGTAGCAAAGCTTATTAGATTTGATTTTTGTACACTTTTGAAGAGTAGAAGCTGTTGTTTTGACTTGAATAACGATGCATTAATAATGATGTCATAGTTGAGCAATTAGTTTGCATCCAAAAGGCTAGATTTTGAATCTTACATATCTTGAAAAGGGGAAAAGGTATCATCGGTCCCTTATCCCAATAAAAAAGGTGAGCACACAAAAAATGTACACCAAACTATGTACTAATAATCATAGATTCAAAGTTATAACGACCAATATACAAATGCTGAAGCGTGTTCAATTTTTCCACAAAATCTTTCTTGACAAAACACCACATTGTTTTTCTACCAAGGGTGCCTAAACAAAAGCCAGAGGCTTCATGAAATCACGCTACGAATAAAACATGTAACCAAGGGAGGCCCAATTATCCACTACACTGTAAGAATCCATCTAGTCGATCAGTAAACTTGTCTAGACCTCACTAACCCAAGCAAAAGAAAAGAACACCTGGTCAATATCCTTTGAGCATCCGAACACACCTGACACATCATTTCCATGAGGTGTGCTCACCGTATTCATGTGGATCATGATCATACCTCTTCTAAGATGCCATAAGAAGAACTTCATTCTCAACAATGCTTTGTACTAGTTCAAACACTATGTATTTAATCCAGAAAGTACCGACAAACCAAGTCCGATAATCCCTCACATATGATGGCTTCTCTGTCATGCTAAGAAGTAAGAACCTCCATCAATCTCAGAAATCCTACAAGCGTTACGCAGCATAGATAGAGCTAAAATCAACGCCCACGTAGCATTCAACCATGCCTCAACCACCTTCATGTTTTGATTAATGTTTAAATGAAGAACCTAAGTAAAATTTCACAAATCACCGCTTTCAGAATAATCATCTAACCAGAAGCAGAAAAGATTGCCAGTACCCTAAGACAAGCCTTTGGAAAGATGAGACCTCTGGCAAGACATAGGAGCCTTAAAAAACTCGACAACGATTGAATTTATCCCGGGATCCCATAAATCCCCAATACCAGATGGCTGAGCAAGTTGCCCATATCCCCTTAGCTTCCCATGACCCATTTCGTAAGAAGAGCTTTATTTATCTCCCTAAGTCTTAACATTCTGAGTTCTACATCCACCACGTATTGCGTCACCGAGGTGCTCTCAAATTGAGGAATACCACAATTGTCACTCCCACAATCATACTATAGAAATCATTACATTAATCACCCGTCATCCTGAATCCCAATCGTTAGCTTGCAAGCAGAGAGAAAAATTCAAAATAGTTGAACAAATGGCCTTTAAAGCACCAACTTATCACCTCTCCATAGGCAAAATGCCTCCAACTGGTAAGTTTGTGCTCTAACTTCTCCACAAGGAGCATTCAATACTCCGCAAGTGAGCATCGAACTAAATAAGCGGGAGAGTAGCCCATGAAATCAAAGTTAGCTCAAACAACGATACCCTCTTGGTAGAAGTTGAAAGGCATAAAAACACACCTCTTTCAGTTAATAATGAGCCCTAATAACTCCCAAAAAATCTCCACCACCATCGAGACCCCCCTGGGCTCAACTGCTCATCCCTCAGTGAAGAAAATTGCATTATCTACGTACAACAACACAATAATAGAAAGGGCATTGTGGGAATATCCATCACAGATCCTTTATGAACAACTTGATCCATCGTAATAGGCGGCACATCCGTTAAAAGAACATACAAGAGTGGCGTAAGAGGTCAACCTTGCTGAACCCCCTTTGCGGTTGAATCTTCAGGTTGTCTGTTCACCATAGTAACAGTGGATGGAAGGATTAGATACTAGAAGAGTGGTGAAGAAACCTGCGGATTTGCAGAAGATGTTCATGACTTACAGATGTGAGCTTCACTCAAAGTGTATCGATTTGAGGAACGCGGCATATGTTAAGGTGGTTCAGCTCGATGTCGTTGAGGACGGGTGTGACCTAAATGAAGAGTTTCGGTCACTATTATATGACATAATCATATCAAAGGATGACATGAAGAAAGAAATGGAATGGAGGTAGTGGTCGGGACATATATGGGTCATGTAGGGTGATGCAATCACGAGTTTTTGCATACTATAGCAAGTGGAATTCGATTAAATTCTTTTAGGCTATTAGTAGGTGGGCTCACTCAGATTATACCTGTTGGCTAGGGAGACAAATGTGCAGACTGTATCAGGAGAAAGAAGATAACCTCATCTGATATTTTAGCAACCACGAAGATTGTATGGCGGTTTTTGATAAATGTAGATGGCTCCCCTTATCTGGATGGGTGCCCAATTTTATTTTTCAGAGAATTTTAGGATAGGTGGATGGTGATGATATGGCTTAACTGGATGAGTTCATAAATGGGAACATGCGTTTTTTAGTCTGCCAAAAGGGACCCTCAAAGGGTGAGGGACTTCTAGATTATTGCATTATTTAATGCAGTTTACTTGTTTAGCGGTTACTTGATAGTGTGGTCATGGTGATAGAAGTTATTGTTGATCGAAGGAGCTGAAAAATTATGAGGCTGCTGTTAAAGGTAGACTTTTCCGCAACATATGATTGTGTAAATTGGAAGCTCATTTAAGCACATGTTCGTCAAAGAGGTTTTCCAGATATGTGGATATCTTAGATGATGAGATGCATTACTACAACATAATCATTGGTGTTGTATAATTGCATATCGATGGGATGTTTCTTCTAATCATAAAGGGAAATTAGGAAGGGATGTTTGCTTGTTTCACTTCTTTTTGTCGTAGTGGCTGGTGCTTTATTTGTTATTGCCAATTTGGTTGCCCGAGGAGGCTTCTTTAAGGGATTCTCTAGAGATGGCATCTCCATTCCCATTCTTCTGTATGCAGGCGATGCATTATTTTTAATTGAAAGTGTTACTATTGAGTTCAAGGGGATCAAGGCGGTCCTAGATATGTTAAGGGTCCTCTCGAGTATTCAGGTAAATGGAGGGAAGTTTGCTTTTGTTACTTTTGGCATGATGTATGATATAATGGCGGCATGTGAAATCATCCTAGGAGCACCTGGGGTGAGTATGCTAATTACTTATTTAGGCTTGCCCTTGGTTTGTGACAGGTGAGTATGCTAATTACTTATTTAGGCCTGCCCTTTTGTGACAGATTAAGGCAGATGGGCCAGCTACCAGTGACCGAAAAGCTAGATAAGAAGCTGGCCTGTTAGAAAGTCTCTTGCCTTTCAAGAGGAGGTTGCTTGGTGATTGTGAAGACCGTGCTCTCAGCTATAGTGGTCTTCTTCCTCTCTACACGATTGTTATTGGGAAAAGGGTTTAAAACATCTTGAACCCTTGTCGTATCTTTTTTTTGGTCCTTGTTGGAAAAGAAAAGAGCCCACCCATGTGTTTAGTACCACATGGGGGAGCGGTCACAATTGAGTCTGTCCGTGGGGCTATATAAGGAGCCCCACACCCCCTGTACTCATTGAGAACTTCAATAGAAGAAACGCCCAATTCAGGGGCTTCTCCCGTGGTTTCATCCCGCTCCTCTCGGAGTAGGGTTCCACGTTAAAATCCCGCGTTCTTATCGCTCTTTATATTTTTCCATGTTTTCGCTTCCGCTTCATATTTTTCTACATGGTATCAAAGCAAGTCGATTTTGGGATTTGATTCATGTTTTGAAGTTTTTTTTAAGATTCATGTTTGAAGAGAAGTTTTTCCTTGTATTCTAGGGTTCCTGATGGAACCATACTCTGTTCTTCATATGTCGACACATTTCTTCTTATCGATTATCGTGTTCAAAGAAGAACTCGTTCTAGAGTTTTCTTCTCCCACC
Organism: Ottelia alismoides; assembly: GCA_037367405.1. Classification (NCBI taxonomy): domain Eukaryota; kingdom Viridiplantae; phylum Streptophyta; class Magnoliopsida; order Alismatales; family Hydrocharitaceae; genus Ottelia; species Ottelia alismoides. Next base: position 152,889 of record JAZKJV010006574.1, read on the forward strand.
AGTTTGCGTGCAAATCCCAGGCGGAACCCATTGATCTTCTTGCACGTTTCTTGCGTGAATCTCCAGCCATGGCATGCTCCTACGGCGACGTATATGCTGGCACCTCTGCCCTTGCCGCACATCTCCTTCCACACAAGAAGCCCTTCCGCGCAAACCTCCAGATCGCGCCTTCAGACTGCGCACCGCCTACACATCCGTGCGCCTCCAGATCAGGCAACATCCAAATCCTACGGAGGCAACATCCAAATCTTGAGGCGAGGTGCTCCTGTTCCAAGGCAGAAAATCCAGCCGCGCCTCCTCTCAAAAGTTGGGCCCCATCATCTTCCAGCCAAGGGGCGGCGACATGTCGTGCCCAAGCGGGGCCTTCCTTCCCACCAGTTCAGATCTCCCCTCCTCTGCGCACCCTTCACGCACCTCCAGGCAGTGCACCTGCTACAGGCCCGGCCGCAGACGATCGGCTAGCCGCAGGCGATGGCGGGGCGCACCATGTGTTCCAGGCCGCCGAGGAATCCATCTCCAGCGCGCAGGCGGCGCTCCCTCCTTCCCCCTCACGAGTATCTCCGGCGCCTCTCGCGCCGCAACCCTCGTGGGCGATCCCAACGCTGCAACTTCCTCGCGCAGTACCCCAGGTGCGGGGTGCTCCTCTCCAGATACCATTGTCGGCGTTGATTGATGAGAAGGGCATCGGGGGAACCCTAGAAGCCCGATGGTCTGTATTAATTAAAAAAAACAAAACTCTTGTTTTGTAAGTGCCCAATGGGCCGACGGTCTTCAAGGTCCATGCCAGAAAAAAAAGAAAGTGGGCCCGATGAAAAAAAAAGGGGAAATGAGAAAAAAAAAGAAAAAAATCGATGATGAAGGGTTACAGTTGCAAAGGCCATGTGGGCCGTTAGTTTTTTTTAAAAAGGTGATTTATTAGAGGGCCCAAGTGGGCCGTGACTCATTTTCAAAAAAAAAATAAAGAGAGAAGGACCCAAGGGGGCCGTTTGAAAAAAAGGGGGAAAGAAAATGAAAAATCGGAAAAAAAAATGAAAAAAAGGAGGTGCGTACATGAGAAAAGCCGTACGACAAATTGTAAAAGAAGAAGTTGAGGAAAAGGCGCGTACAAGAAAAGCCGTACGCATAAAAAAATGTGATTCATGTTTGCTTCTCCCAACTTGTCTTTATTTTTTATTTTTTTCACAAGTTTAGGAGAAAGGGGGAGTAAAAGCCATATGCATCTTACATCATTGACTGACAGACCAAACACTCCGGATTTCAAAGAATATCAAGCCATCTTCACTGTGCATCGATCTTTGTCGTGGTATCTCTATCCTCGACATCGACTCCGTACTGGATTTGTTTTTTTCAAGGCACGACAGAGACAAAGTCCGGTGACCCGCAGTCACGACTGAGACAGAGATCCGGTGACCATGCAGGCACGACAGAGACAGTCCGGTGACCTTCCACGCATGACAGAGACAGTCCGGTGACCTTCAGGCATGACAGAGATACGTTCCGGTGACCTGATATACCCGTCAGCAAGCGGGTTTGTCTACCAGTTGCGGATACATACGTTTATTGTGGTGATTTCAAGTGAAGATGTAATGGTGTATATTTTTTCTTTATTGTTACAAGTTGCAGCTGTCCCAGCTACCAACTTGAGGGGGAGTGTTGGAAAAGAAAAGAGCCCACCCATGTGTTTAGTACCACATGGGGGAGCGGTCACAATTGAGTCTGTCCGTGGGGCTATATAAGGAGCCCCACACCCCCTGTACTCATTGAGAACTTCAATAGAAGAAACGCCCAATTCAGGGGCTTCTCCCGTGGTTTCATCCCGCTCCTCTCGGAGTAGGGTTCCACGTTAAAATCCCGCGTTCTTATCGCTCTTTATATTTTTCCATGTTTTCGCTTCCGCTTCATATTTTTCTACAGTCCTCATATTGGGAACGTTAGACGTCTCCTTGGTGGACTAAAAGGTGGTAACCCAAGCCTATTAAAGAGAGTGGCTAGGGAGTTGTTGAGAGTTATATTTATCTTTTCATATTTAATATGTATTTTCTATTTCTTTCATCTCTATTATGTAATTTGCCCTCTAGGGTTTCTCCTCTCTATATAAGAGGCCTATGACCCTTTTCATAATCAATGCACTATTTTCTTCTCTACATGGTATCGAAGCGACAATCCTAGACCGGAATCCCGAGCCACGCTTCCTGCCCAACCGCCCATTCTCCCCATCACCGACCCTACTGTCATCGGTCATTCTAAACTGGTTCTCGTCATCGATCATCTACCATATCTGCTAGGGTCTCCATCGACCCCCTTTCGTTGTAGCTGACTGCCATCAACTGCCACTAGGGTCTCTCCTCCGTCGCTAGGGTCTCTCCTCTAGTGATGGGGACCGTCCAGCGGTGCACCAACCACCGCCAGGGTCTCTCCAGCAACAAATCTGTTACTGCCAATGCCCATTTGTCATCGCCAACCCCCCAATAACTCCCCTAGTCATTGTTAAAGGTACCGCATCCCCAAGCAGCTTCGCCACGTGAACTTAGTGCTACCATATAATTTGACTTTGACGCTGTTGGGGTGATTTTTATACCTATAAATCACCTCAGTCATTCGGGAGCGCTCCCGAAGTTGATGGGAACACTTGTGGCATTTGTTTGCACACGTAACTGATTCCTTGTATGATTGTGTAGACATCTGCTTATCGGTCTACATCCCCAATTGCGTTCTCATGTCAAAAAATAAGCTCTATCTACCATCTTTGGGTGCCTTCAAAAGGTCCAACATCCATCATCAAGATGGATTGGATCAATTACGAGTTATGAGCCATTGAGCCTGTAGTTCATGAGTCTTATGCAATGCAATGGGAAGGTACACATTCTGACACAGGATGAGCCGTCTGACAAGACTGGAGTTAAATGCCTCTTTGGAACAAGATGATGCGTATGTGCGCATCTGACTAATTGGTACTCTTACCACGGAGATAACTAATGATACCATGCATCAGCCCATTGCCAAGGCAATGTGGAGCACCCTCGTCGCCACCTATTCTTAGGGTAGGAATGAGACGAAGATATCACAGCTCTAGTATGAATCTTCACAGCCAAGCGAAACGACCTTCCTCTTCATACTTTCTTATCGTCTCTCAAGGGCATGTTTGAGAAGCTCCACATCTTCATGCCTCTGACAACATCCCTAGAGCAACAGAAGGCGTACATGAACACCAACATGATTGGAGTTTTTCTAGCGGCTCTTGATCCAAAGTACGATATGCCAATTACTCGCAAGTGCATCCTTACCTCCCACAGAGGAGGCATACAACAGACTCGACATGATTACAATCCCTTCTTCAGTCTCCACTCAGAGTTCCTCTGCTATGGCTCCATCTCGTGACAAAGGATACCTGATGCAGCGTGACCCCAAATTATAGGGTCGAATTTATCTAATTAATTAGTAGTCAATTTTAATTACGTTTTTGGTGGTCGCAATGGTCTAATTGAATAATTGAGATCGCCTGTGATCTCAGTCTTTATTTCGTAGATTTTAATTGTAATTTTGGTCAATTAATTAGTTAGAGTCCAATTAGGATAATTAGTGGTCAAATTAAATTAGTTTACTATTTTTGTAATGTCATCCCTCCTATATAAAGGGATGAGGGTCCAGTATTTTTATTCAGTCAAGTATTATGAAAAATTGAGTTATCTCATTCTATCCCTCTCTCTCCCTTCTCCCCAGTCCCCCCACGTGATCTCCGCGGTTCTCCTCCTCCAACCCCTTGTTACCGACGAGTTTTCTTCTTCTCAACCTCTCCTTTTCTCCACCGATATTCCACCGCCAAATTATTTTAATTTTATTGTCGACGCCGAAAGCCGATTTGCATCAATTGATATCAGAGCATGGAAACCGAATCATTCCTACGATTCGACGGTCCTGTCAACTATTGGAGGACACAATTCAACTTGAGCCGTCTATCTCATGATCCGCATTCACGTTCACTCTCGAGGAAGTTCAAGTATCGCCTCCAATCAAGCCTCAAAGTACAAGAGTGGCTGGGCACGCTAACCGGTGAAGATTTGTTCGTCAACGACAAAATTCAGATTTTTGCAGCCGCTGTTCAACCCGATTTCGAGGCAAAAAATGAAGGTATTCTCATTCATACCGAAGGTTTATTTGATACAATTACTAAACAAGGAGAAGAGGACCAAGGGCCCATCTTCGACAAAGACCCCGCGGACGAGGAATACGAAAATCTCGAATGTGCCGTCGATGTTGCTATCCAGGATGATCAGCCACCTGCGCCCCTTCTTCCCGCGACTTCTCCTGTCGCCGCCAGCCCTCTTCCCAGGCCTCCCCTCCTCCTCCGACTACCCCACAACCCCATCCCTCCGCCAGGGACTCCTCGCATCACCGACCCTTCCCCCCTCTTCACGCCGCCGCCCCCGCACCCTCGCCCTCCCGCGCGCAGGCCCTGCGGCCCGCCTACCAGCAACGTCGCCCGCCTCGCCACCTTCCCTCGACCACTTCTCACGCCGCCAGCGCCCCCGCCACCTGCCTCCCTCTTCCCAGCGCTGCCATGATCTCGCCCTCCTTCCGCGGCCGCGCCTCCTGCGCGAGAACGATGGGGACGCATGGACCCCCGCCAGCATCACCTCCGTCAAACCCCACCCCGCCGCCTTTTGATGTCGAAGAAGGGAACCCTAATTGGGGGTCCGAGTGTTACGGGATGACAATCCCACAAATTGTGGGATGGGAGTTTGAATGGGAAAAATTGCAAGGAAAAATCCCGAGGATCTCCTATTTGCAGAAAGGCCAAAGGTGATAAAAAAGTAAGGAACAATGAAGGGGTACGAAAATTGCGCCCATGCCCTCGGCTGCGGAAATATTTAAAGAAGAAGGCTGTAACATTGAAAAACTATAAACGTAACAGTGAAAAAGACCTAATTGAAGGAGTTGAAGCCACAGCTCAAGGATGAATTCTCCCACAACGCATCTACATCAAGCAATTCGTCGGGAGAGGAATTTTTTAAAGCGGCGGAGAGTTGATGCAGCGTGACCCCAAATTACAGGGTCGAATTTATCTAATTAATTAGTAGTCAATTTTAATTACGTTTTTGGTGGTCGTAATGGTTTAATTAAATAATTGAGATCGCCTGTGATCTCAACGTTTATTTCGTAGATTTTAATTGTAATTTTGGTCAATTAATTAGTTAGAGTCCAATTAGGATAATTAGTGGTCAAATTAAATTAGTTTACTATTTTTGTAATGTCATCCCTCCTATATAAAGGTATGAGAGTCCAATATTTTTATTCAGTCAAGTATTATGAAAAATTGAGTTATCTCATTCTATCCCTCTCTCTCCCTTCTCCCCAGTCCCCCCACGCGATCTCCGCGGTTCTCCTCCTCCAACCCCTCGTTACCGACGAGTTTTCTTCTTCTCAACCTCTCCTTTTCTCCACCGATATTACACCGCCAAATTATTTTAATTTTATTGTCGACGCCGAAAGCCGATTTGCATCAATACCCTACTCAATTCAGAGGACACGATACTTGTGGCAAAGGGGGTGGACGCCAGTGTCATCCTTGCACTTAGTATTATCGTTCTGTCCACTCCGAGGATACATGCTATCAAAATCATGTTTTTCCCATGTCTGCATGTGCCCTAGAGCTGCTTGAGACTCCTGCTACACCTGCCACTTCTGCTAAGTAGAAGTACAATGATCTTGTCTCTCGCCCTAAGGAGATCATGACTTGTATTGCCGGTCCTTCTAGTGCTCTTTCGGACCCTTCATACGTTGCTGCCTCAGCCTGTGGTAGCACTTCAGGTATAGCATATACCATTACTAGTTGTCACAGGGCAGACGCCTCTGAGTGGATCATGGATTCGAGTGCATCACATCATCCCTGTGAGGATAGAGCTCAGTTCTCATCCTACAGATCAATCCATCCAGACAGATCCGTTGTTTGCAGATGGGACACCGTCTCTCATTACATGACATTATGCATCTGCAGAATCTTTTTGATACACATGATTTTTCCATGAATTTATTATCTATTAGTTAGATCAATGTGGATTTGCATTGTCATGCCATATTTGACCCCCTCTTCTCTTGTGTTTCAGGATATACTCACAGCAGGGTGATCGGATGTTGCCATGAGCAAGCAGGTCTTTACAGACTACTCCAATTTCCGTATGCTAGTTCTTCTTCCATTCCCACCGGGTCAGCCTTCCCATACATGTGGCATCTTTGGTTCGGTCACCTTCCTCCACAGAAGCTATTTAGAGTCGTCTCATAGATTACTTCTCGGTCTACCTTTCATTGCAAGGCTTTCCAGCTTGGGAAGCATCACATCATAGTCATAGTAGTCATACTTTATTTGTGTTGGTCCACTTTAATATTTGGGTCCCAATCGTGTCCCTAACCATCATGGGCACATGTTATATCTTGTAGAGGTTGATGATTTTCTAGACTTTCATGGATTTTTTCTTTTGAAAAACAAGTCTGAGACCGAGTCTGTTATCCAAACTTTTATTAATGAAATAATTATACTTTTTTTGCTACTATTAAAAAAATTCGCTGATAATGCCTTGGAATTTGACACTATACACCTTTCTCAGTTCTTCATGTCTCTTGGCATTATACACCAGACTTCTTGTGCATACACCTCTCGGCAGAACGATGTTGCTGAATGTAAACACCGTCATTGCGTCATCACCTTGGTGTGACCAGGACCTTCCTTATTTAGAGTTATGCTCCCAACTCTTTCTGGGATGATGCGGTTCTTACTGCTTGCTATATGGTCAACCGAATGCCATCATCTGTGTTAGGAGAAAAGGTTCCTTTTTTGATTGCATTTCTCGATAAGGGTCTTTTTCTTTGACACCACACTTTTTGGCTCAACGACTTTTGTTCACCATCTCACTCCTGGTCATGACAAAATCTCTCCCAAAGCTTTCGAGTGTGTCTTTGTAGGCTACTACTAGACCCAAAATGGGTGGTGCTTTGATCCGATTAAACATAAGTACTACGTTAATGCTGATGTCACCTTCTTTGTTTTAGTCATGTATTTTTCTTCTACTGGTGACATGATGACCTCGTCTTAGTCTGGTGAGGAGGTTTACATCTCTCCTCCTACGCCAACACCACTGGTTCCTCCTACGCAACCACAACCTCCATCACCTCTACCACATATTGCACCATCTTCACATGTGGTTTCTCCACCAACTTCTCTTAATGTAGCTCTGCCTTTCGCTTAGCCTTTGCCTCACTTTTATATTCGCAGGCCGCCAACTGTCCCCGTGCTCATATGCCTTCCCCAACATCCATCATGCCCTAGGTAAAATTTCAGCACTTAGTTTCTTCTAATGGCACTGGTGATTTGTTTGTACCACAAGCCACTTTAGAGGTTGAGAAAATAACACCTCAGATTATAGATCATTAGGGGATCTAAATCAACCTATTGTTCTTCGGAAGCGGAGGTGTACATGTACTACGTATCCTTTCGCCGCCCATGTTTCTTTGGGCCGTCTTTTAGCAGATTTCATGAGATTTGTCATGGGTCTCTCAGCTATGGGGATCCCACGAGCATATCAAGAGGCTATGCAAAGCAGTCAGTGGCATCTTGCTATGGAGGAGGAGATGGTAGTGCTCCAGTCTCATGGTAGTGGGTCTCTCAGCTGTGGGGATTCCACGAGCATATCAAGAGGCTATGCAAGACAGTCAGTGGTGTCTTGCTATGGAGGAGGAGATGGCTACACTCCGGTATCGTGACACATGGAGCTTGGTTATTGTCCCTATAGGAGCACCCTCGGTTAGCTGCAAGTGGGTGTTTACGGTGAAGCACTATGTAGATGGCAATGTTTATTTCTACAAGACTTGGTTTGTGACTCATGGGTTCACCCAAACTTATGGGGTGGACTATCATGACAAGTTTTCACTAGTCGCATGGCATTTTACCTTTCATATCTTCCTCTCTATTGAAGTGGTATGTGACTGGTCCCTATCTCAGCTGTATGTGAAGAATGCTTTTCTGCATGGTTATTTGTTAAAGGAGGTCTATATGCAACAACCATCTAGGTTCGCTGCTGAGGGAGTGTTAGAAGGTATACGAATTTCATAAAGCTATCATTGGGTTTGACGCGACAAGGATTTCACGGTCCGTAGGGCATACTTTGCTATCTCTAGACCACCGCCCTCCCTCTCGGCGGCTTTGACGAGAGACTGTACATTCCTTTGGGGACTGGGCCTTCCTGAGAGAATCGGGTTCTTTTTATGGCTGTTCAGGAGGAAGAGGCTGATGACGCGAGACATATGTGCTAGGCTTCTGGGGATTATCTCGGACAGATGCCTTATTTGTGATACGGAGATTGAGACGACTGAGCACCTTTTCTTCTCTTGTCAAGGGATGGTGCCACTTTGGGAGGACCCATCCCTGCGTTGGATCAACACTTCGGACGTGGGGGCATTTTGTGGCGATCTGGTGGTGGCAGGACGACGGGAAAGGAGGGATTTGTTGCGGCCGCTGGCTACGATTTGAGCAATCTGTCTTGCCAGGAATGCTCTTCTATTCACGGGTCAGAGATTTTATTTGGAAAATGTAAAATTACAGGTGTCGGGCTTGTTAAGCTCCTGGAGCGCATTTGCTTGTACTTCCCTCTCCCTCTCCTTCCTTTAATAAATTCCAGGGGTGAACGCCATTGAGTGTCTCCCCCTTTCTTGGCTTAAAAAAAAATAAAGCTATCTATGGCCTTAAGCAGAGTCCCCGAATATAGTTCCCGGAGCTTTCAGACTTGATAGAGCAACAAGGCTTCACAAGATCGATTGTAAGTCATTCATTGTTTGTTCAGAGGATTCAGAGAGGTATCTTTGTCATTCTAGTATATGTTGACGATATCATTGTCACAAGAGATGACTTACATGGTATTATTACGACTACAGAGTTCCTTGGACAACAGTTTGCCATCAAGGACCTTAACGAATTACGATACTTCCTAGGGCTTGAGTTCCCCAGGAACCAACGGGTCTTGTGATGACCCAGAGGAAGCATGTTATAGATCTCCTTCAGAGACATGCATATGAAATTGCAGACCTGCCACTACTCCCATGGATCCCAGCATGAAGCTATATGATGATGATACATAGGAGGTGGACAAGAGGAGATATATGGAGCTTGTTGGGAAGCTCTTCTACGTGACTATTACCAGGCCAGATATCTCCTTTGCTATCAGAAAAGTTAACCAGTTTATGGAACAACCGAGACATGTTCACATGGTAGCGGTTCACATAATCTTGAGGTATATGAAGTCTTCCTCCAGTTACATGATTGTTTTTAGGACATCCCTTGCCATCATGATGCGTGCAAATGAAGACTATGCAGGATGCCTCAAGGACATGAAATCTACCTCTAGCTTTGCAATTTTCATAGGGAACTCTTTGGTGTCATGGAAGAGCAAGAAGCAAACCGTGGTTGCTGGATCTAGTGATGAGTCAGAGTACAGAGCCATGACGTAGGGGAGCGTTGAGATGATGTGAGTCAGATCCTTCTGACCGGCTTAGCTATTGATGCACCTTTTACCATGCAGTTACAATGCAATAACCGGGCTGTTCTTTTTATTGCCAACAACCCTACCTTCAATGAGAGGACCAAACTCATTCAGTTAGATTGCCATTATACACGTGACATGATTCAAAATGATTTTATCTCTACTTCCCACGTCAGCTCAGGGGAACAAACAACATACATTTTTACCAAGGCTCTAGTTAGATGGCAATTCCAGAGATGTTGTTCCAAGTTGAGCATGATTGACATTTATGGTCCAATCTTGAGGGGGAGTATTGAGAGTTATATTTATCTTTTCATATTTATTATGTATTTCTGTTTCTTTCATCTCTATTATGTAATTTACCTTATGAGGTTTCTTCTCTCTATAGAAGAGAGCTCTATGGCCCCTTTCATAATCAATGCACTATTTCCTTCTTCACAAAAGTGCTTAGCTTGAAGAAGATGAGTAAGGCGCTGATCGAAAAATAACTTATGTGGAAATAGGATGAAGGTACTGATCTGCTTATTAGAATGCTTCTCTCTATCTATGGGATCACATCTAGCCTCTCTGCATGGCCTGGTGTTGCCTTTGCATCTTCCATTTATTACACGGGTATATGTTCCAGGTTGTTTGAGATTTCCGTCGCTGCAACTTGGGGACATGAGTGATTTTCTTTCTGGACGGATGATTAAATGGAGGAAGGAGCAATCCGTGATTGATTTTCTCGCCTTTTTGCTTTACTGCTGACCATGGTTTGTATGTTTTGACAGTATGATCAAATGAGGCAAGGACCCCTCTTTTGTGTTGGACTCTCAAAACCAAAAGTGGAAGATTTTCTGTGTATGTTTGGTTACCTAGCTGCGGTTGATGGGGACACAGATGGTAGAGATTCATAGATCTTGGAAGAGGGGCATTGCTCGTTCAAGAAGGCTTATAATAACTTGTGCACATCTACGGTTTTAGATTCTGGTATCTTTGCTGAAGACTTTAAACGAATTTGGAGTTGGAAAATCCTTACGCATATTAAGATTTTCCTTTAACTTCTTAGACGGGAACACATTTTGACGGGCGTTCGGAGGCCATGTTTTCTCAGGGTGTGAGCGATGCTTGTATGCATTGTGTGGAGAATAGTGACGATGTCAGCCATCTGTTCTTTGAACATGCAGAGTCCTGGCGAATCTGGGAGATTGCATTTCCGTTGGAGTGGGGTTTCATAGTGAGGCTTCTTTTTGGGATTCTATTGGCAGCAGGTGCAAGGGTTCAGGGTATCTCAATTTGGGGGATTTGATTGGTAAGAAATGGACCCGATTTTTAGACATGAATGATTTTACTTGGAAAATGTAAGAGGGCATGAAGGGACATTTATGAGGCGTGAACGTTATATGTGCTTTATGACTATTTGAGTTATGGTGCACAGTAACACTTTTTTCAGTGGCTAACCCATGCTCCCTTGAAAAGGACTCTGAAACGTCCTGCAGTTCTGCGTGGAACCCCAGGATCAAGAAAGCTGTATTTTTCTTGATTGAAAATGACCCATCAACCCAACACCAATAGTCTCCACCCCATCCGAATGATCCTCTCGAGTATCCAGGACCCAATCATTGTCACGAACCCCTTAACATGCCCAATAGGAGAGTCTTAATGGTGGCAGTATAAAATGAGTGATGTACGAGTCCTTCCCTGTTGGGAAAATAAGAGAACTTGTTTATTCCATCCGCCCTTGGCTCTCTTATATAGGAGAGTAGCCTATGGGTAAACTAAATAAAGAGTCCAACGGGAAAGTAAAATAATAATAAAGATACATAAGTGAATAATATATATCTACACTCCCCCTCAAGATGGAGCATAGATATCAATCATGCTCAGCTTGGACGAGCACTTCTGGAACGGCCATCGAAGTAATGCCTTGGTAAAAATGTCCGCAGTTTGATCCTCTGAGCTAACATGGGATGTAACAATAAATCCCTTCTGAATCATATCACGTATAAAGTGGCAGCCAACTTCAATGTGCTTGGTTCGTTCATGGAATGCTGGGTTATTTGCAATGAATAGGACCGCCTGATTGTCACATTCCAAAGCCATAGGAAGTGGGACTTCTATATGTAAATCTGTAAGCACAACCTTTACCCACATCATTTCTGTACTGACCTGGGCCTTCGGTGCTTGACCCCCTGCCTAGCCCCCCTCATCGTAGATGGGAAGCCCGGTGCCACGAAATGATTGAGAACGTAGATGGGGTCGAAATGCATTTGATTCTTTGTATTCCTCCAGTATTGCATGACTGAATAATTCAAGGTGGGGCGCACTGCGGGGAGGGTCCTTTTTAGTAGATGAGTCCTCGGGCCGTCAGAGCGGGACGGATTTGGTAAAAAGAATAGGAAGAACTTCGTTTTTCTGAGGGAGTCGTCATTCAGGAAGTCCCTGTAATTGAAAAACCCTAAGTCTTTCGGATGCACGGATGCAAACCTTGCCACAACTATTTGCTTCTTGCTCCTCCATGAGACTAGAGAATCTCCAACATACACAACAAACTCAGAGGTGGACTTCCTGTCCTTGGGACACCCTACGTAATCTGCATATGCACAGGCTGAGATAGTAATCTCCTTGCCTTTCTTAAACAGTAAACCTGCACGTGGAGATGACTTGAGATACCTGAGTATCATATGTATGGCATCCATGTGTACCTGACGTGGTTGCTCCATGAACTGGCTCACTCGACTCACAACAAAGGAGATATCGGGCATGGTAATAGTAACATAGAGAAGTTTGCCCACCAGTTCTCTGTATCTTCTCCTATCCACCTCATCTGTGTCACCATCATATAATTTCATACTAGGATCCATAGGTGTGGTAGCAGGTCGATAACCAAGCATTCCTGTTTCACTCAACAGGTCAGTGACATATTTCCTCTGAGACATTACCAACCCATAAGGATTTCTGGCGAACTCCAGTCCCAGAAAATATCTAAGAACTCCAAGGTCCTTGGTAACAAATTCACGACCCAACATTTCTTTCGCCCCCTTTATTCCCTGTTCATCATCACCTGTAATCAGATTGTCGTCTATATACACCATAATTGCAATAATGCCTCTGGAAGTCTTTTGTACAAACAAGGAATGATCACCATTAGAGCGTTTGTACCCCTGTTTCTCAAACTGGTCTGAGAGCTTCTGGAACCAAGCTCTGGGGCTTTGCTTAAGGCCATAGATAGCCTTATGAAGTCTGCACACCTTAGAACACTCCCCCTCAACAGCAAAACCAGGTGGCTGTTGCATGTAGACTTCCTCCTGTAAGTCACCATATAAGAACGCATTCTTCACATCCAACTGGTATAGCGGCCAATCACGAGTAACCGCAACAGAAAGCAGGATCCGTAGGATGGAATGGCGAGCAACCGGCGAGAATGTATCAAGATAATCCACCCCATATGTCTGTGTAAAGCCACGAGCGACAATGCGAGCCTTGTATCTGTCAATTTGTGTCATCTGCATTCTGCTTAACTGTAAATACCGACTTGCAGCTAACTGGAGACATATCAGCGGGTGCAGGAACCAGACTCCACGTGCCTCTGGATTGAAGAGCTGCCATTTCTTCCTCCATGGCTAAACGCCATCTATTATCCTTCAGCACGTCTTGGTAATTCCGTGGAATAGCCACTACTGACAATGCAACAACGAAGTTCCTGTAATCTCCAGTTAGTCGATCAAATGACACAGAAGATGCTATATGATATGATGCGCAGCTCCGCTTCGGCTTTCGTAGAGCAATAGGAACATCTAAATCATCTGTGTCCTCTTCTGGCCTCTGTAACACATCCTGCTCAGGAAAATCATTATATCCATCAATAGTAATATCTTCAGAACATACCTCATGCGAGCTAGATGATGAGCGATGACCATGAGCTGAAGCAGGCCTGAGGGTATAGTGAAATGGTAATGGTGAAACATGGACAATGACAGGAGATGTAGAAGATGGTAACGGTTTTGGTGATGATGGTAGCGGTTCTGGTGTTGATGGTGGTGGTGGTAGCATGTATATAACATCAGTATTATCAGGGGGGTATCAACTGATCACATGAAGGTGAGAAATACATAACATATTCAAAAAAGGTAACATCAACACTGACTAGGTACCTTCGCAATGGATCGTAACACTTGTACCCCTTCTGAGTTCTGGAGTACCCGACAAAGACACACTTGACAGCCCTAGGAGAGAGCTTGTCAGTCCCGGGAGACAACTGGTGGACAAAGGCGACTGAGCTAAACACACGAGGAGTAAGGGAGAACAATTCTTTGTCAGGAAAAATAAGAGAGAAAGGAATCTTCTCACCTGGAACAGATGATGGCATACGATTGATAAGGTAACATGCTGTAAGAACAGCATCACCCCAGAAAGAGTATGGAGCATGACTCTGTATAAGAAGTGACCTGGTTACATCAAGCAAATGGCGATGTTTCCTTTCAGCAACCCCATTCTGTTGGGAAGTATAGGCACAGGAAGTTTGGTGGATGATCCCTTGGGATGAGAAATAACTGGATAGGGTATGAGTACAAAATCCCAGGGCATTATCACTTCTCACAATTTTAACATATGCTGAAAAAACATTACGAACTTCATTAATGAAATTGATGATAATATTCCCTGCTTCAGATTTATTCTTTAACAGAAATACCCATGACACACGAGAGAAATCATCCACAATAACTATATAAAACCTGTGTCCTTGATGATCAGGAACATGACTAGGACCCCAAATATCGACATGAAACAACTCAAACTTGGAGGTACTACTCCGACACTGACGACTGAGAAAGGTAGACCGATGATGCTTTCCCAACTGACAAGCCTCACATTGAATGGACGTGTGAGGTGAAACCTGAGGTAACACACGACGCAGTTTCTGAAGCGGTAGATGTCCAAAGCGCAGGTGCCATAGTAATGGGGAGATGGGTCCAACAGGTAGGGATGAGGATCCAGCAAAAGAAGTCCGACTGAGGCGATAGAGACTGCCTTGCTCATAGCCACGTCCAATCACGTTGCCCGTAAGGATGTCCTGAAAAACAAGAGAAGATGGATCAAAAATCGCCCGACAATGTAAATCCTTTGTAATTTGGCTAATGGACAACAAATTCATCGAAAAATCAGGTGCATGTAACACATTCTTGAGATGCATAGATGGCGTCAGTCTAATCTCCCCTGGCCAGTAATCGGGGAATGTGTTCCATTAGCAATAACCATTGTACGACCTTGAGAGATCTGTCTGTACCCTGTAAGTAGACTTTGATCATCACACAGATGATGTGTGGCGCCAGAGTCCGTAATCCATGCTAAAGTATCTGATCCACTACTGCTAGTAAATGTATAGGTACTACCTGATGCACTGGTGGATGCAGAGGCAGACGCGGCAACATCGGAGTGGCTCTCAGAAGTAGATGCTGCTGTAACGGGACCAGAGGGATGAGTAATGCCCCTTAGACGGGCCACAAGATCATCGAAGCGCTGATCCATAGATGACACAACTGGGGGCTCGATCTATTCGGCGACTCGTGCAGAAGCTGGAAAACCATGCTTAGAATAGCATGTGTCCTCAGTATGTCCAGAACGATGGCAAAAGATACATGATAGCCGAGTGCGGCCTCCTCTACCACGAGGTCCACGACCTCGGAACTGATGATGATGCCTCTGCCTCGATTTGCTGCCATGGCTGAGGCTGTTGAATTTGTAGCAGACGATGGAACAATAATGCGACTCAGCCTATGAAATGCTTCCTTCATAGGAGGAATAGTAGAGTCTGCCAGGATCTGGGAACGTGCTGCCTCGTACTCTGGATCAAGGGCAACAAGAAAAACACCTACCATAGTAGCATTCCGGTAGGTCTTCTGTTGCTCTGGAGTGGCTGTCAGGGGCATGAAGCTATAGAGCTTCTCAAACATTCCTCGTAGGGATGTGTATAGAGAGTGTAGAGGCCGTCCATTCTGCTTGATAGTAAATATGTCATGCTGGAGTTGCAGAATCTTCCTCTCATTCTTCGCCTGAGAATATGTAGCAGCCAGAATATCCCATATTGCTTTGTCTGTGGGCTGATGAATAATATCATTGGCAATCTCAATTGCCAGGGTTCCAGATAGCCAAACTTTGACATATGCATCATCTGCCTCCCATGAGGCATTGTCCCAGTCTTTTCAGCAGGCTCTTCTTCAGTAAGAATGCGTTTCTTACCGGTTGACTTCATCATACTCATGAACTGCATAGCCCACAGTTCATAATTTGAACCATCCATCTTCACAATTGGCGCTGGACCTCGGAAGGCGCCTATAGGTGGGGCAGGAGGTTTGGGAAGTTATAATCGAATTTTGCAGGTGTAATGCGGGATTTGACAAAATCAATAGGGCTATCATTGTCCTGCTGCCGAAGCTTTCCTCCGCCCAACGTATTGAGGACTTTCGTCCTATTGCTATTTCGAATGGTCTTTATTTGATTGTGACGAAGGTGTTCGCTCGTAGACTCGCCCCATTGCTTGATGACCTAATTTCTCCAGGGCATGCGGCTTTCATTCGCGGTCGGCAAATTGTCGATGTTACGGCTCTGGCTTCTGAGATGATGGAGAGTTGGATTAGGAGAGGAACCCATGGGGTGCTCTGGAAAGTTGATTTTGCTAAGGCTTACGACTTGCTTGATTGGACTTTCTTGTGGTCGGTCTTGAGAGCTCGTGGTTTCCCTAAGATCTGGATCTCTTGGATGCGTCGATGCGTCTCCACGATTTCGTTCTCCATATGATTAATGGGCGCATCGTGGGTGATTTCCAACCTAGGAGAGGCGTTCGACAAGGCTGCCCCCTGGCCCCCCTTCTTTTTATTCTTGCAGTTGATGTGCTTCCTCGGATGGCGGCTCGTGTGGTTGATTGTGGTCTTTCCATGGGCTTTTCCTGCGGCGACCGGGTGATCCCGACCCTCCAATACGCTGACGATACGATCGTGTTCATTGAGGGGGGTCGTGAGGAGGTCAGGGGCATGGCAGCGACCTTGGAAATATTCAGTGAGCTATCTGGTTTGCTAATCAATCAAAACAAGTCGAAGGTGATCCCCTTTGCTTTGGATTCGGAGACGACCTCTGATTGTGGGCTGGCCCTGGGTTCCCCCCTACTTCTCTTCTGATTGACTACTTGGGCATGCCTCTGGGGGTGGGGAGGGATGGACATCGCGACTGGTACAAGGTTGTTGAGAAGGTGGAGAGGCGGCTCTCCGGTTGGAGTTCGGCCGTGCTCTCGAGGGGTGGCCGTCTTGTGCTCATTAAATCTGTTCTTTTGTCTATCCCCGTCTACTATCTCTCCAATTGGCAGCTGCCGGTGGGGGTGCGAATACGTATTGAGAAGTTGATGCGGAATTTTCTTTGGGGGAGAAGGGGGCCTTCTTCGCGTGGTCCACATCTCGTGGAGTGGGAGGAGGTGACGAAGAGGAAGTGTGAAGGGGGTCTTGGCATCCGTCGTCTCGACAGGGTCAATGACGCTCTACTTTTAAAGTGGGTGAACAGGTTATGGGGTGCTTCTGATAATTTCTGTTCTTCCCTATTGCGTGAGATTCTTGGTTTAAATGGGGTGTTGCTGGGGGAGATTGGTGGTCTCCGCTCTCGTACCCCCTTCTGGCGCGGGGTGATGTCGGTGGGCCATCGCTACTCGCATCTCTTTGTTCCTGTCCTTGGGGATGGCAGGTCTTTCAAGTTCTGGATAGACAGTTGGGCTGGTGTAGCCCCCTTAAGGGATTCTTTCCCACGTTTATTTGCCTTGGCGACCGATGGGCACGCCTCGGTGGCTTCTTGTTGGTCGGGGGATGGATGGTTTCCGATGCTTCTTGGCAGCCTCTCTGGCCAAAGGTTCGACGAGCTTCTTTCTCTTCTGGATACTATTAAGAATGCACCCAGACCTGCGAGGGGAAGAGACCACTGGGCTTGACGGGAGGGCGACTTCTCGACGAGGAAGGCTTTCATGGCAATTTCCCTTCATCCGCAGATTCAATCGGACCCCTTCAACCGCGACTGCACATTCCTTTGGAATTTGAAGCTCCCGGAGAGGGTGGCTATCTTCCTTTGGCTCTTTCGCAGGAGGAGGATTTTAACGCGGGATCAGTGCGCTAGAATATTTGGTGGCTTGGCTTCGGTGGATTGTGCTCTCTGTGGCAATGATGTGGAATCCTTAAATCACCTCTTCTTCGCTTGCCCTATCGCTGCAGGCGTTTGGGAGGAGGCGAGGATGTCTTGGATCAATACTTCTGACATGGTCGTTTTCTGGGAGTCTATTCGGTCGAACAAGGACAAGGAGTGCAGGGATTTCTTGGGCTTTTTTGCTTGCATTTGGGCGATTTGGCTGGGGCGTAACGCAACAATTTTTAGGGGCCAGAGATTTTACAAAGAAAACGTGTTGGCTCACGCGGCTCGTCTAACGTGCGACTGGTCGGGGTTGTAATTCATGGTTTGTTGTCTGGGTCGGATCTTTTCGATCCGGTCTCTTTTCCTTCTGTTTCTCCCTTGTAATTATCCGTTGCTTTCTCATCTTTTCTTAATAAGGTTTTTGGGGCGAGCACCATGCCGTGTCTCCCCCGAACCGTTAGACTTCAAAAACAATAGTGATAACGGAAGACTGGGGTAATAGACTGAAGATATGATCGTCTACACAGACATAAACGGGTTTAGTTGCATGTGTAGACTTCAAGCAACCAAACCCATTACTTCAGAGACACGCGCGCTTGACTTAGGGTTCTGCGTGCACGGAAATCAAGACTTTTAGAAAGTCACACACGAAGATCACGCGCGCTCAGGGGATGCGTAGGGGTACAACACGCAGGGTTGGTATGCGCAGGTAAACCGCTCAAGAGGCGTGCAAGGGCACCTTGCTTAGGGTCACATCATGCACAGCACCCACCGTGCGCAGACACGGATCTCGCGAGTTTGCGAGATCAAAGGCGGAGGCGCATAGGCGGAGGCGGAGCGCGTGGAGGCGCGCAGAGGTGGAAGACGACGCGCGCTGAGGCACGCGGAGGTGCGCAGGAGCGCACAGAGGTCGAAGGCGGCGTGCGCCGAGGCACGCGGAGGCGCGCGGAGGTGCACAGGGGTGCGCAGGCTTGAGGGTAGGGCTAGGGTTAGGGTTTGGCTCGAGAACTCCGGTCTAGGACCGTCGCTCTGATACCATGTTGGGAAAATAAGAGAACTTGTTTATTCCATCCGCCCTAGGCTCTCTTATATAGGAGAGTAGCCTATGGGTAAACTACATAAAGAGTCCAACGGGAAAGTAAAATAACAATAAAGATACATAAGTGAATAATTATATCTACATTCCCCAGTGGAGTATTTGGACTAGCATAAATAGGGTTGCGTGGACATCGCAGTGGATCCTTTTCAAAAAACAGAACAACAATATATTATCATGAAGGAATGTGATAGTTCTCCAAAGTGGTGGTGCATTATCCTATTTTATGTATTGTCCTCATTTTGACCTCTAGTTTTTTACTTACATTGCATTGAGAATGACTTCTAAAACAACTGAGATTGGGCGAATTTTTGGGGTGCAATGCTGATGATTGAGCAGGTTTAGATGTTAGGTAAGATAGGTTGTTTTTGGGCTCCAATAAAAATAGGGAATGCTTAGAAGTTGGAGTCCTTTCTATGTGTAACTAGGAAGGTTCGTCTATCTGTAGAGATAAATCTATGTTCTCTGTACATTTTTCTTTATTTTATTTCTTTATATCCGTCTTATATAATTTACCCATAGGTCTCTCCTTTATATAGGAGAGCTTAGGGTTCCCAAGAATAAACAACATTTTATAATTCCCAACATGGTATCAAAGTGGCGGTTCTAGACAGGAGCTCTTGTACCCTAACCCTAGCCACCCCCTCTCTCTCTCTCTCTCTCTCGGTAAGCAGCCGCGGCCGGTCTCCTCCCACTGAGCCGCTGCCGGGACGACCTCTCCCATCGCCGGTCTCCTCCTCCCGTCGAGCCGCTTAGCCGTTGCCGCCACTGGGCTGGCCTCTCTCTCTCTCTCTCTCTCTCTCTCTCTATCGCCGCCGGCCCCCATTGCCGTCGGTCCACGGCTTCCTTTGCGTGTATCGAGGTTCGCTTGGATTGATGGATTTCATTGCATAAATCTACATATGCAATCAAGTCCTCATATGTCTGTGTAGACACCTATCTATTGGTCTACAAAATCCTAGTTTTGTCATCCGGCAAAATATTAGAGAGCAAGGTCGATATCCCTGCCACAGATGCTTTCGGAGGTCCAACATCGATTGTCAAGATGGACGGGACGAAGTACGAGCTCTGGGTCATGCAGTTCATGAGCCTTATGAAGTCGACGGGTAAGAAACATATTCTTACCTAAGAAGAGGCAGTTGAGAAAACTCGAGTAAACGCATCGTGGGAGGCTGATGATGTGTATGCCAAGGTTTGGCTTTCTGGGATGCTAACGATAGAGATCACCAATGATGTGTTACATCAGCCCACCGCGAAGGCGATGTGGGATACTCGCAGCCACTTACTCTCAGACGAGGAATGAGATGAAGATTCTGCAACTTCAGTTTACCATCAAGAAGGACAGACTGCCACTTCACTCTTTGTATACATCCCCGCGAGGGATGTTTGAGAAGCTCCACAGCTTTATGCCACTGACGTCTACTCCTGAACAATAAAAGACATATCGGTGTGTATTCCTTGCAGCCCTTGATCCTGAGTATGGGATTGCTCGTTCTCGTATTTTAGCGGATGCTACTATTCCTCCTATGTAGGAAGCGTTTCGTCGACTCAACAGGATTACTATTTCTTCGACTACCTCTAATTAGATCTCTTCGATGATGGCAACCTCCGAGGTAGAGCATGCTCCTCTCATTTCTATGGGCGTGGACCTCGTGGTAGAGGAGGTCGCATTCGTCATTCCTGTACTTACCGTCATCATCCGGGACATACAGAGGATACATGCTACGCCAAGCATGGTTTTCCTGTATTAGTCCGAGTAGCGGAGCAGGTTGAGTCTTCGACTGCTCCTATTTTAGATCAGAGGTTTGATGACCTCATAGCCAGACTGAGGGATATTATGCCTCTTGCTTCTTCACCATCTTTAGGAGGCCATTCAGATGTATCGGCCTCTGCCTTTGCAAGTACATTTGCCATTGCTAGCACCTCATGTAGTATCTATGCTTTTACCTCCTGTAATGAATATGAGATTACATAATGGATTATGGACTCCAGAGTGATGCATCATTTATGTGGAGACAGAGATCAACTTGTAGCATATACAGGTTCCTCCAGGAAGAACCGTTGTGATAGCTGACGGGACTCATTCCCCGATCACAGGACATGGGAAGATCAGTTTGACGCCCTCGATACGTCTGCAATGTGCTACATGCTCCGATTTTTCTATGAATTTGTTATCTATTAATCAGATTACGAAGATTTGCATTGCCAGGCTATTTTTGACCAATTGTCTCTTGTTTTTCAGGACATTCGTACGTACAGGGTGATTGGCTGTGACCATGAGCAGGGTGGTTTTTATCGCTTGGTCTGAACTCCCTATGCAGGCCTCTCCTCTCATTCAACATGACCAGTCTCTCCCATCACTTGGCACATGCGTTTTGGTCACCTCCCTCTTCAGAAGATGTGTCATATTTTGCCGCAGATTTCACCGGGTTCGTCCTTCCAGTGCAAGGCATGTCAGTTGGGAAAGCATCATCGTTCTACTTTTCCTAGTCATAAGAGTCGGAGCAGTAGCTCCCTTTTTGAGTTATTTAGTAGGAATGTCACCTTTGATGAAAATTCTATGATTCATTCGAGGGTTGAGTTTGTTGATGATAAATAGTGGTCATGTAGTTCATAACACTACTTTTAATCATGTTGATGTTGAATAACCTGACATTGGGCAATTAGAAGAGAGGTTTCATAGCATCGCTACTGAATCCTCCTAGAACTTCAAGAAAAAAGAGGAATTTTAGACTGTGAAGGCATCGGTTTCAAGGCACACTAAGTTGCAGAAGAAATAGGCAGAATGAAGGCATGGTTTACACGAGATATTCTCACCTTTTTGTGAGACACACTGATGCAACCTAAATTAAAGTGCAACCCTAAAATTGATGCTAAAGGACCGAATAACCGAAAACAAGTAAAATAACATGCAATGCGAAAAACTCTGGAGGCCGAAATGCGATGATTTAACGGGTGGTAAAAAAACGCCTAAAAATCAGCAACGAATGTCAACATATACTCGAGTTAGCACAGATTTCTCCACAAATTCTGGGCAGGCTGAATAGTTAAAAGTTCATGGGAAAAGTATAGCGATGTTGCATAAACTAGGAACCTCAATACTTCACCAAATCAAGCATCAATATAGCAAGTAACACTACTAATGATACTCAGATAGAATCATATGTGAGAGGCGCTCATACCACAACCGGCGGGGAGTTTCGGCGCGCTTCAGACCTGGTCGGCAGCGGACTTTGGTTGCTGGTTGCTTGCAGCGACACGAGGTGGCTGGGGTCAAGCGGGAAGACGACTGATAACGGCACAGCGGTGCGCCTGGACGAGTCGACGGGAGTGCGGATGGGGGCTGCGACCGTTGGCTGGCGGAAGGAGAGTTAGAGGGGTGAAGGGGCGGCAGAACGGATTGGCGGCGAGGGGAAAATGGTGCTGCGGTAGAAGAATGGGGCGGGACAGGGGGTGCTGGGTGGCGGCAGCGCGAGGGGAGGGTATCGTTCAGCGAGGGGAACGAGTGGAGGGGTGCATGGGGCGGCGGGTGGAAGATGGGGCTGTGAATAGGGAGGCAGCGATCCGGGGGATGGTGGGAGGTCGGGGGAAGAGGGCACGGGTGGCAAAGGGGAACGCTGGAGGGGGGATGGCGGGTGCGCCAGGGAGGGGCGCCGGTGAGCGGGGAAGAAGAGAGGGGAATGGATGGCAGAGGGGAGGGGGAAGGATGGTCACAGGGAAGGTGGAGGCGGCGGGAGGAGAAGTAGGGTTCGAGGAGGGGGAGAAAAGAAGCACGGGGGTAGGAGGAAAGAGGCTGCGGGAAACGAGAGGGGGGGGGGGAGAGGGAGAGAGAGAGAGAAGAATGAGGGAAAATAACTTCATTTAAAACTAAATTCAACCCTAGCTAATGGGTGCCTTTATAAAGGCCAAGTCCCCCCAAACAAGCAACAACCTTGCTAAAAATAAAAAAAACAGAGAAGATGATAAGGCCTTGTATAATGAGCCTTTTACAGAAGTAAATAAAATTAAATAAAACAAATGTTTGACTAAAGAAATTGGTCACGTGGTATCATGCTGCATCAACTCCCCCCTGCTGAGAAAAATCTCGCTCCGTCGAGATGACATCGTGGTAGTTCTGAAGTATATCAGGGCGAAGTTGTTGAAGTTCATCCTCGTCAATCCAGGTGCAATCAGTCAGAGGTCGTCCCTTCCATTTGACTAGATAGCGTCGGAAGAGACCACGTCTATTCGTCATATCTCGGATGTCGGCAATATCTTCAATCTGATCAGCATCATTCGCGACCGGTGGTTGACACGTATCATCAGCGGGAACTACTGGCGTGGTGGCATCTGTCTGTTCATCTCCGTGATATAAGAAGAGATCTGATACATTAAAGACGGGCAATGTCTGGACGTCTGGCGGTAGATCAAGTAAGTAAGCATTGGGCCCAATCTTCTTGAGGATTCGGAATGGACCAATCTTTCGGACACTCAATTTTTGGTGGACTCTCAAAGGAAACCTCTCTTTTTTTAGGTGGACCATCACTAATTCCCCAACTCTGAACTCGCTCTCTCTACGATGGAGGTTGGCTTGGGCTTGGTATTTCTGGGTCATGGTTTGGAGTTTGGCTCGGATTTCGGTATGGATACTGGTTAGGTGTTCGACCAGGTGCTCAGTAGCTGCACTACTCCTCCCTTGCATGGTTGTGGGTGTTAGGTCTAGAAATTGGGGAAGTGGAAAGCCGTACACTCTCAAATGGCGATTTTCTGGTGGACCTATTAGTGGAACTGTTATACGCGAATTTGGCTTGGGGAAGAATTAGATCCCATTTGGGCGGAGAGTCCCCTGCAAGACATTGCAATAAATTTCCTAACGATCTATTAACTACTTCGGTTTGCCCATCTGTTTGTGGATGATAAGCAGTGCTGTATTGTAAACGAGTACCAAGACGAGACCAAAGCGTGCGCCAAAAATGACTCAAAAACCTGGTATCACGATCCGAAGTGAAAGAACGAGGAACACCATGCAATCGAACAACATCACGAAAAAACAAATCAGCGACATGAGATGCATCTGAGGTTTTTTTACATGCAATGAAGTGTGCCATTTTAGAAAATCTGTCCACAACCACAAAAATAGAGTCAACTTTACGTACCGTGAGGGGTAAGCCTAGCACAAAATCCATAGTGATGTCTTCCTAGGGTCGCAGAGGAATCGACATAGGTGTATACAACCCATTGTTCTGCCTACGGCCTTTGAATCTCTGACATGTTTGGCATTTTTGTACAAACTTTGTAACATCCTTTCGCAATTGCGGCCAATAAAATCACTCTTGGAGAAGGGTCAAGGTCTTATCCCTTCCAAAGTGTCCAGCTAAGCCACCGTTATGCAGTTCTGAAATTAGATTCTCTCGAAGGGAAGTGGCAGGGATGCACAGTCGGTGGGCCTTGAACAAGAATCCCTCATGAAGGATATAGGTGGCTGTCGGATCCTGTCCAGTATCAACACACTCGGCATAAGCTTGTCCGAAGTCAGGGTCAGTGGGGTAGAGATCCTTGAGGGCGTCAATCCTGTTGTGCTGATGGTCATTGTGGTCAGGGTATGTGCTCGCCTGCTCAACGCGTCGGCCACGCGATTCAGGGTGCCAGCCTTGTGCTTGAGATGGAACGTGTATTCTTGGAGGAAACTAACCCAGTTTGCATGACACTTGTTAAGGGTCTTCTGAGAGTTCAGATATCGTAAAACTTCATGATCAGAATTAAGGAGAAATTCACGCTGGATTAGATAGTGCCTCCAATGCTTAAGAGCTTGTACCACAACATAGAATTCGACATCATATGTAGAGTACCGTGATCGAGCTTCGTTCAACTTTTCACTGTAGAATGCTATAGATCGTCCTTCTCGACTCAGGAAGGCACCAATCCCGACATGTGAGGCATCGCAATCGACTACAAAAACCTTGGTGAAGTCAGGAAGTGCCAAAACAGGGGCATGGGTCAATTGATGTTTTAGCTTTTGAAAGATGGTTTCTGCTTCAGGAGTCCAAGCGGGTGCACCTTTACGCGTGCAATCTACCAACGGGGCCGCACAAGTGCTAAAGTTCCGGATGAAGCGCCGGTAGAAAGAAGCCAATCCCAAAAAGCTGCGAATCTCAGTGAGGGTTTTGGGCACGGGCCAGCTCTGAATGGCCTGAATCTTGGAGGGGTCAACTTTACGTCCATCGGCAGTGACAATGTATCCCAAGAAGAGGACCGTGTCAGACATGAAGGAGCATTTCTTAAGGTGGACATACAATTGTTGGGCTCTCAAGGTTTCCAAGACTTGTCGTAAGTGGGATAAGTGGTCGTCTTTGGTCAAGCTGTAGATCAAAATGTCATCAAAGTACACAACCACAAACTTACCGATGAAGGTCACAGTACATGATTCATGCTTCGCATAAATGTGCTGGGTGCATTAGACAGGCCGAAGGGCATTACTGTCCATTCATAAAGGCCCTCTTTGGTCTTAAAGGCAGTCTTCCACTCGTCTCCAGGTCGGAGGCGAATCTGATGGTACCCACTGCGAAGATCCATTTTGGAAAATAATTTGGCACCAGATAGCATGTCGAGCATGTCATCAAGGCGTGGAATCGGAAAACGATACTTGATTATGATCTTGTTGATAGCACGACTGTCCATGCATATCCTCCATGTGCCATCTTTTTTTGGGGTAAGCAGAGCAGGAACCGCCACGGGACTCATACTCTCTCGCACATACCCACGACGTAGAAGATCAGTGACCTGCTTGTTCATTTCTTCGTGCTCACTTGGGCTCATCCGATAATGTGGTAAGTGGGGTAGGCTGGCACCAGGGACTAGGTCAATGTGATGTTGAATGTCTCGCAACGGGGGTAGTCCTTCAGGCAACTCTTCAGGCATAATGTCAACAAACTCCTGGATGATGGGCTTTACCTCAGGCGGGACTTCGGGTGTAGTTGTCTCCTGTTTGCTCACTTCACGTCCCGTTATTGCATAAATAGTGGAGCTCTCCTGAACTTCACATTAGAATGTCTGGGCTTCCATCAACAATACGAGACCTGTAGTTGAAGGCTTTGACGGTGGAATACTTTTACCAGATTGTGCAGTCGCGGATCGAAGGGTAGCCACCTGGAGAGGGCTAAGGGCTTCGCGTTGTGGTCTAAGGGTCCCTCGCACCTTGTCTATGAGAAATGAGTAAGTGTTCATTTTTCCCCTGTGCTCAGAGTCTCGATCGAACTGCCAAGGTCTCCCAAGTAGTACATGACAGACATCCATAGGGGCTACATGGCACCACACTTCGTCTTTATATGAAGGCCCAATCGAGAAGCTAACGAGGCTCTGACGGTGGATCGGAAGTTGAGTACCACCTCGAAACCAGGCCACACTGTAAGGTTTCTCGAGTGGTTGAGTTGGTAGACCCAATTTATCGACCATTTCTTGAGACACGAGTTCTCAACACTTCCTCCATCAATGATCAACGAACAGCGACGCCCTCCTGAGGTGCAGGTGGTTCGGAATATGCTGCATCGCAGCCAACTATCAGTGTCGTTGGCAACAGATGTAAGCAAGATGCTTGTGGGTGCGCTGTCAGGAGCGATAAAGTCCTCATGTTCTATTACCAGGAAAGGTCCGGACACATCTCCATCCACTCCCAGAAGCTCATAGTCATCAGTTTCCGTGGTGACAGCAGTCAAAGTGGTCTGATCCTCTTCAGATGGTTCCTATTGGTCAGGGTCAGGGTCTTCAGGGTCTTCGACGATGCATAAATGGGCGGGCCTAGCCTTAGGGTTTGGGCACTTTGCCGCGCGATGCCCCTTTTGATAACATCAGAAACAAGTGTCAGGTCCTACAACAGGTCGACTCCCCAAGATGCCTGGTCCGGGGTTTACAGTAGGTGTTCGGGCGACGGCAGGAGTTGATGGTTTTACTTGGGATTTACCCATAAGAATCGATGGGGACACTATTGGTTTGGAGGTCGTCATCGGGGTATTGGTGCGTGGGACGGAGTTCACAGAAAAGGACATCCTCCTTGTCTGGGCCTTAGCAAGCTTAGTCTCAGCCCGTTCAACATGCTTGTAAGCTTCGTCGACGTCGCGACAGTTGTGGAGGTAGAGTTCATCCTGGATAACTTGGCGGAGTCCTTGCATATAGCGGGTGACTTCCTGGACATGAGTCTCCTGCAATCGGTTGCGATGAATGAGGGATTGGAACCCTTCGGTGTATTCTCTCACGCTCATGGTGCTTTGTTTCCATGATTGAAGTCGCGCGTATAGATCTCGTTTGTAATCTTCCGGCACGAACTTGGTTTTCAGTTTGGCTTTCATCTTGCTCCAACCGCGATCTTACCTTTTCCTTTTCGTTTGCGCTCAGATTGCAAACGGTCCCACCATAGCAGAGCATGCCCCTTTAGTTTGATTGTGACAAATTGAACTTTTCGTTCGCTAGGCATAGACTTCCATACAAAGAAGTGTTCGACGGTTTGGAGCCAATCCAAAAAGACATCAGGGTCTCGTCCTCCGTCAAATTCCGGAACATCAAGTCGAATGCCTCGATCCCATCCGTCATCGGGTCTAGGGCCATGTCGTGACGGGAATTGAGGGCCACTAGAGGGTTGTGTCGTATATCCTGGGGTGTGTGGCTCTTGGGTTTTTGAAATGAAAGGGGTTTCTTCTCTAAATCCTTCGTCCTCGCTCTCCTGTGAAAGATAGTCGCTAACGTGTCCGTCAGAAGTAGAAGAACTAGATCCATGGGATGTGCTACTTCGTGAGTGCGGTCTCCGACTAGTACGCCGGCCTTTGTTTGGCGTCTCGTCACCATGATCTTTCCCTAGCATTTGACTATTTAGGGTGGCAATTTGTCCGCTTAGTTGTTCGAACATCCGTAGCATTTGAGCATTCAAGGATTCTAACGTTAGCTCAGTGTGTGGGGTGTAGCCGGTTTTAGAGGTAGTCGGTTTTTCGGCCATGGGAATCCTAGGCTTTCTGCTCTCTCTTTTTTTTGTTGTGTTTTGTTGCTTTTTTTTATATGCTATAAAACAAATGAAATGCATGCGAGATGCAGGATCACTATGCTCTGATACCAAATTGATGCAACCTAAATTAAAGTGCAACCCAAAATTGACGCTAAAGGAACGAATAACTGAAAACAAGTAAAATGACATGCAATGCGAAAAACTCTGGAGGCCGAATTGCGATGATTTAACGGGTGGTAAAAAAAAAGCCTAAAAATCAACAACGAATGTCAACATATACTCGAGTTTAGCACAGATTTCTCCACAAATTCCTGGCAGGCCGAATAGTTAAAAGTTCATGGGAAAAGTATAGCGATGTTGCATAAACTAGGAACCTCAATACTTCACCAAACCAAGCAGCAATATAGCAAGTAACACTACTAATGATACTTAGATAGAATCATATGTGAGAGGCGCTCATACCACAACCGACGGGGAGTTTCGGCACGCTTCAGACCTGGCCGGCAGCGGACTTTGGTTGCACGGTGCTTGCAGCGGCACGAGGTGGCTGGGGTCAAGCGGGAAGACGACCGATAACGGCACAGCGGTGCGTTGGGACGAGTCGGCGGGAGTGCGGATGGGGGCTGCGACTGTTGGCTGGCGGAAGGAGAGTTAGAGGGGTGAAGGGGCAGCGGAACGGATTGGCGGCGAGGAGAAAATGGTGTTGCGGTAGAAGAATGAGGCGTGATAGGGGGTGCTGGGTGGCGGTAGCGCGAGGGGAGGGTATCGTTCAGCGAGGGGAACGAGTGGAGGGGTGCAGGGGGCGGCGGGTGGAAGATGGGGCTGTGAATAGGGAGGCGGCGATCCGGGGGATGGTGGGAGGTCGGGGGAAGAGGGCAAGGGTGGCAAAGGGGAACACTGTAGGGGGGGTGGCGGGTGCGCGAGGGAGGGGCGCCGGTGAGCGGGGAAGAAGAGAGGGGAATGGATGGCGGAGGGGAGGGGGAAGCATGGTCACGGGGAAGGTGGAGGCGGCGGGAGGAGAAGTAGGGTTCGGGGAGGGGGAGAAAAGACGCACGGGGGTAGGAGGAAAGAGGCTGCGAGAAACGAGAGGGGGGGAGAGAGAGGGAGAGAGAGAAGAATAAGTGAGGAAAAATAACTTCATTCAAAACTAAATTCAACCCTAGCTGATGAGGTGCCTTTATAAAGGCCAAATCCCCCCAAACAAGCAACAACCTTGCTAAAAATAGAAAAAAAAAACAGAGAAGATGATAAGGCCTTGTATAATGAGCCTTTTACTAAGTAAATAAAATTAAATAAAACAAATGTTCGACTAAAGAAATTGGTCACGTGGTATCATGCTGCATCACACACACCCATCATTATACTACTAGCTCTTGTAGCAGATAGAGACATGGAGTTGGAGCAGTTAGATGTGACAATAGCTTTTCAGCATGGTAAACTCAAGCAATACTTTCTGTGAGTGAACCAAAGGGATTCACATTTCGAGGCAAGAAACAATATGTATGTAGATTAAATAAATCCTTGTGTGTACTTTAAACAGTCTAATTGCTATGATCAATGTTCATGAAATCGGTCTGTACTGTCGCATATGCCCATGCAGCCTGAGGACCGCACCACATACCTGAATCAACGCATTATGTGTTCAATGGGCATATGCGGCCCGCATAAGCCTAATTATTTTTTTTGAGGCCCAAAAAAGGGGGAGACACTCAGCGGTGTTCGCCCCAATTAATTAAAAAGAAACAAGGTAAACAAGTAGTTTACAAAGGAAACGAAAGAAACGATATAAAGAAAGCTAAAACAACACCCAATCATCAACTAAGCGCGCACAGTGCAACACCACATTTTCCTTGTAAAAGAGCTGTCCCGATAAAAGAGCTGCATTTCTGCCCAGCCAAATCGCCCATAAGCTTGCCATGGGCCAAGGGAACGACCGCCTCTCCCCATCTTTGTTGGCCACCAACGAAGCATAGAAGGACGCCAAATCTGAAGTGCAAACCCAATCCATAGCCGCTTCCTCCCAGATCCCAGTCACCTTAGGGCAGGCGAAGAAGAGGTGCTCAAGGGACTCCACTGAATTATCGCACAAAATGCAACTATCAGAGACATTGCCAAGTAGTCTAGCGCAACGATCCCTCGTCATCAAGCTTTGCCTACAAAAAAGCCATAGGAAGAATCCAACCCGTTTAGGGAGTCTTAGACCCCAGAAGAAACCGCAGTCACGTACCATAATCTCCGAACGTGAGGGCGGGGGCCTACAGATCACCCCATAAGCCTTCTTCGCTGAGAACGGGACCCTCCGCCAGGCCCAATGATCTCTCCCCATAGAAGAACGACCTGCCTCCTTGATGGCGCCCAGCAAGGCGAGAAAGTCCTCGAGTCTTTGATCAGAAAAATTAGCAGAAAAAGCCGGGAACCAACTACCATCCGACCAACAAGAGGCGACACAAGCACTTTTATCAGCTGACAGAGCGAACATGCGAGGGAACCGCGAGCTCAAGGGTCCCCCCGTCCAATCATCAGTCCAAAATGTGAAAGAAACACCATTACCAAGCACCGGTCTAAAGAGAGATAGAAACCTTGAGAAAACCTCCAGCACCCCTTTCCAAAATGGCGGGTGGGATCCCACTAAATCAGCCACCAAAGGAGGCTCCCCACTAACACCGTGAATCTCGCGCAAGATCCTGCTACAAAAATCCTCTCGTGGGTCCCAGATTATGTTGGCCTACTTAAGAAGGAAGGCATCATTAACATGCTCCAAACTCCACACGCCCAAATCTCCTTCGCTCTTGCGCTGCGCGATTTCACCCCACCCAACCAAGTGCACCCCCCCGACACCTCCCCACTTTTGCCCCATAAAAATCTTCGCATAAGCTTCTCAAGGCGATTGCAAATCCCCTTCGACAACCGACGGTTAGACAAGAAATAAACAGAGATAGAGGAAAGCACCGCCTTCAAGAGGACGAGGCGACCCCCCTAGAGAGAATGACCGACTTCCACCCAGCCAACCTCGTCTCCACTTTCTCAACGACCTTGAGCCAATCCCTCAGCCTAGCTCTTCCCACCACCAGAGGCATCCCCAAGTATTCAATAGGCAGGGGTCCAGCATCAGACCCCAAAATCTGACCGCAAGCGTCCGCCTCCTCCGCCGAAAAACCAAACGGGACCACCTTCGACTTGTTAACATTCTTGTAGAGACCCGACAACTCACTGAACAGATCTAGGGCCACAGACATGCCCGAGACCTCCGCAGGGCCCCCCTCAATAAAAAAGATAGTGTCATCAGCATATTGCAACAACGGTACAACCAAACCACCCCTAGAGTATCCAACCGACAACCCACAATCAACAACACGGCAAGCAATGCGGGCAAGGACATCCGCAATGATGACAAAAAGAAGAGGAGCAAGGGGGCAGCCCTAACGCACCCCCTTCTCGGCTGGAAGCAACCCCCCTCCGGGCGGCCATTAATCATGATCGAAAAAGAGGCCATGGTTACACACCGGTGCATCCAAGAAATCCACACACCCGGGAACCCTCTCCTCTGCAGAACCGACAAAAGGAACTTCCAGTCAAGGCAATCATAGGCTTTCGCGAAGTCAACTTTCCATAGCACGCCACGTCTTCCCCCCCTCATCCAATCCGTAACCAACTCCGAAGCAAGAGTGAGGCAATCCGTGATCTGTCTTCCTTGTATAAAAGCCGATTGTAGCGGGGATATGATGGAATCGAGAACCTGACCAAGCAGCAGAGCAAAAACCTTCGCCACGATAAGGTAGAGTGCATTAGAAATAACAATGGGGCGGTAATCTTCAATCCGCTCAGCCGAAGGGGACTTAGGAAGCAGAACAATGAGAGCCTTATTAATCTGATCGAAGCCAGCATTACCACCACAGAATTCGACGATGACCTCCATCACCTCCTTGCCAATCAGATCCCAAAAATCCCTATAGAAGGCCACCGGGAAGCCATCCGGACCCGGAGCCCCATCCGCGTTCAACTCCCATACCGCCACCTTGACCTCCTCCATGGAAACCCCCTGCGTCAGACCCTCACACAACGAGGGAGAAAGCGGTGAAGCCCCAACCCCCGTCCATCTCCATAACCTTGGGAGGCTCCTCGCCGAGAACTCCTTGAAGTGAGCGGCGATTGCTCTCCCCATCTCCCTGTCCCCATCCACACGAAGGCCATTTATCGTGATTGAACGCAACGTGTTAGACCGCCGCCTTCCGCTTGCAATGCAGTGAAAGAACACCGTATTAGCGTCCCCCTCCTTTAGCCACGAAGCCCTCGACCTCTGACGCCACTCAGTGACCCGTTTGAGATCCTCAGCTGCTATCTGTTTCTGTGCGATCGAACGCATAGCCAACTCCTCCGGCGACATCTCCCTATCATTTCCACCGCATCAAGGCTGCTGACAACACCCTCCGCCTCTAACCTGGCAGCATGCCTCGCTGCCCGTGATTCCCTCTTGAAAGAAGTCAACATCTTGCGTAAAGAATCGAGCTTGTGGGCAAACTTTGTCACCGCGGACCCATCAACCTGTACCTGAGACCAATGAGAAGCCACCAACTCCCGGAAGTTATCCTCCAATAGCCAACACCTCTCATACCTGAAAAAACCCCTCACCGTGGGCGCATCCCCAGAATCCCACAGAAGTGGCGTGTGGTCAGACATGCTCCGCAATCGAGCAATCACAGTAGAGAGTGGGAAACAATCAAGAAGCTCCGTAGAAGCCAGGAACCTATCAATACGAGAGCGGGATTTAGAGTTCCTCCACGTGTAGGCGATATCCCCCGCATCCAGAACCTCGAGGGCCAAAGAATCCACGATCTCAGCAAAATCCAACGAACTTGGGTCTTGACCACCCCTGCAACTTGGCCTATCGGTCGTTCGAAGGGTAACATTGAAGTCCCCCCCCAATGGGACACGGGATTCTCGCGAAAACCCTACTCGCCTCCCGCAAATCCTCCCATAAATCCTTCCTTTGAACATGGCAACAAGGCCCGTA
Source organism: Ottelia alismoides (assembly GCA_037367405.1). Taxonomy (NCBI): domain Eukaryota; kingdom Viridiplantae; phylum Streptophyta; class Magnoliopsida; order Alismatales; family Hydrocharitaceae; genus Ottelia; species Ottelia alismoides. Next base: position 185,633 of record JAZKJV010006574.1, read on the forward strand.
GACACAAGATAATGCAACAGGCAAAGAAGAGTCGACACGTACCAAAAGAACGGAGATGACATGCCTCCCCCTCAGAACGGAGCCCAGAGCCAAAGCCGCAGATCTCCATGCAATAAGCAAGCCACCTGCCGCACCCTCCACATTGAGAGCCCTGACCTCATCCACTCCTCCCGCACCGAATGATCTCCAAAGAACATCATTCATCCCTTGAAGCTTTGTTTCCTGCAACATGACTACATCGCAACCCCATTCAACGAACCACGACCCCATAGTCCTCTTGTCCGCCTCCCCCAACCCCCGCACATTCCAAAAAAGAATCTTCATAGGGAACCATCCTGTTGTCCCCCAGATCAGACCACATCGGCGGCCGCCGCAACAGTCCTCTTAAGTGTTGAGCAAGGCCGAGGCTCGGGGACCGCGGTCCGAGCCCTATTCCTCCTCCTGTACCTCTTCCCCGATCTCTTATCAGAAGCTCCTTTCGCAGTAATAACACCTTCCACCTCAACGATAGCCACAGATGGAAGAGGGGGAGAAACGTCACCGGAGGCGGTGGGCGAAGGATCCTCCAAAGCGGGTAACGCCGAAGCGCCATAAGACCATCCCCCAGATCTCGTGGATTTCCAAGAGAAGCGAGGTCCCACGGAAGGGGCACCCGCAAGCCCAGACGAGAGAGCCACGTCAGCCAGATGGTCCGAGAAGGTCGATGTAGAAGAGGAGATGCGCAACGGAAGAGCGCCTGAAAGGCCTTCCCCATCCGAAAGGAAAGCAACACAATAGTTGGCGCCACCAACGGCCCGACCCGCTAAAGGATCCGTGAGCCGAACCCGCATGTTGGGATCCGAAGCCCGAGCCCAAAGGTGAAGAGGCGCAGAGACATTAGGAACCACCCCCGCCACCTCAGCAGACAAATAAACCTTTGGAGATACCATGCACAACACCGAGAGGAGAAACCGAAAGGACGTGCGAAATCATTCCCACGGGACGAGCCATGCAAAGCGTCCATAGGGAAGGCCACCTGGAGCTCGGAAGGCGAGGCGATGCCGGCCACCCTCGAAACCTCCGGCGAGGCGATGCCGACCACCCTCGGGACCTCCGGCGGAGGAGGGGGTTCGACGATCGACATCTCCACTCTACAACAGAAGCGCCCAACCTCCAAAGACTCGCTGAAGACGCGGCCAACTGCGTCAACGATCAAACCCTTGTTACACTCCATCAGCACCCGAGTGATTTCATGAGCCGAACCAGGCGCTAACCCATCATCGACGACCGCGAGCACCTCTCCCCAACGCCGGAGAACCCGGCCTAGGCAGTGAACCGACCTGGAGAGAAAGGGAACTCCACAAACCTCAGCCACGCACACTTCGACGTCTGAACACACCCCGTACGCAAAGCGAAGATCTCTCCAAATAATATCATCCACCGCACCATTTTTAATTAAACGGTCTCGCTTTAACCTTGAAAAGCCACGAGCACAGCAGCGCCTTGCATCAAGAACCACGACGTCCCCTGCGAACTGCGAACCAAGGAACCTATGCAGATGGTCCCTCACAGTATCCATGGAAATGCACTTCCGCAAGGCGCACCCAACTACCGCAAGGTTGTTATCACCCCTCACGTCGCTCTTCCCATCTGCTATAGTGGCAGAAGCCGCTCCTTCGACCATGACAATCGGCATTTTGGAGGTACCCACCAGCTTCGGAGTAACCCCGACGCTGGCATTAGTAGCACTCTTCGGAACACCCGCTACCACATGCGCGAACGAGCGCTGCCCCCGCCCGGCACTGGCCCCACTTGAAGCCCTCCTTCCGCCCTTGTCAGCATCAACGCGAACAGGATTTCCATCAGGATGACGTACAACACCATACCAGCAGAAGGCCTTACGGTGGCCCAATCTCCCGCACGTGAAATACCTCGGGGGAACATCACAGGACGGCGCCACATGCCCCCGAGCCCCACACCGGAAGCACCTCTTCTCCGGTTTCTTGTGGGACACCTGCACCCACCCTCCTCCACCCCCATCGCCTGCACCCACCCTCCTCCACCCCCATCGCCATGCACCTCGCCATGCACCCCGGTACCCGCAACGCCCCGCGACCCGCCCTCTTCCCTGCACGCCACCCCCTTCCCCTTCTCCCCCATCCCAACGCCAAAACAACCGCCTCCAATCCCCTCCAAGACACCCTCACCGACGACTTCCCCAAGGCCCGCCTTCCCATGCACAACATCACTCCCACTCGCGCCTCCTCCTCCAATGGGGAGCGACGGGATCCCCGACAGCGCAATATCGACCGACTTCGAGAAACCCGCTTGCGCTTTCGCTCTCCACCGACGCTCCATCCTCCCGCTTCCCTCATAAGCCTAATTATGTGCCAAAATATTATTAGATTATGATCTATTCGGATCCGGATTTGATGGGATTTGGTCCAAATATTCACCCAAAAGATGGCCCTATATGCCCATTCGATCGAATTCGAAATCGTGCCCTAATTTCTCCCTCATCGCCAACCCTTCTTTCTCCATTGTTGACACTCCCCGTTGCCTCGACTTTCCTCAGCACCTCTATTGTCGCATCCCCACAACCTTGTCCCTCGCCAGTTACTTCCTCCATCGCTGCCTCCAAGCTGCACACCTCACCAAGCTCCTTCAAGCATTCCTGCTCATGTCAACTTCTTCCTCCATCGTCGCCTCTATTCTACGCACCTTGCCAGCACCATTATCGCTGCCTCGACCCTCTCCAACACCTTCCTCCTCTGTAAGTTCTTGTAATATGCAAGTTTTCTTATTATTCATAATGCTATAAGATGTCATTTTGTGACGATTCTGCAAGTTCTTGTGATATGTTAGATGATATTTTAGTTAGTACATTAGTAGTATTATTTTTGTTGATTTGTTGATTTTGTTTTGGCAACTTATAAAAATCTATACTGCTTTTTGTAGATGTTTATTTATTTTTAGATTAAAAATTTAAAAACCGCGTAGAATCGCATATGTCCCTTCGTACTGCTTGATCACTATTTGGTAACTGGTCCGAATGCATGCGCATATCACTTTCCTGAACCTTGGTTATGATGTGTGGCAACTTTTAGGTTAGTCTTAGATTCAATTCGAGTCCATATACTTATTGCGTTTACTACAACAAGGTGGAGAATGGGTCCTTTTATCTATGTTGCTTTACATTTGTTGATTACTATTAAGAAGAAACGTACCATTGATGATCTGAAGAAGTTCATTAGTTCAAAGTTTGAACCATATAGCTTAGGTATCACTACGAAAATTTTAGGGACAGATTTTTAGGGATTGCCCAGAAGGAAAACTCTTTTTATCTTACAAGAATTGTATTAAGGTCCTTGGCGAGATTTAAGATGTCTACAACAAAAGCCATGAGTACTCTGTTTGCTGCAAATATCTATCGTTCATTATCTTTTCCACTTCAGTGTATACAAAGAAAAAGTATATGTCACGAATTCCCCATGCTAGTGCGATTGGGAGTCTTTTGCATGCATGGCATGCACAAAATCAGATATTGCTCATGCTAGTCGACCCTACTTAATTGTGGGAAAAGGCTTTGTTGTTGTTGTTGCTCATGCTGTGAGCATTGTTAGCTTATTAATGAGGAATCTAGTGAAGGAGCATTGATAGGCAATCAAGCAAATTTTTCGGCTATTGAAGGAATATCTTATATTGGTCTCATCTTTGGAAGTGATTCAAAATGCTTGATTATCATATACTCAAATTCAAACTACATTGCATATATTGAGGAGAGAAGATCAATGATTTGTTATGATTGATACTACCTTTGTTGGGATTTTGATCCTATTTGTATTAATATTGGGATACTTTTTGGATTGGAATTCTGATCCTATTTGTAATTGGATCAGGGGAATCCATCTAAAGGGGTACTATATAAGCCCCCTGTAAGTTTAATGTTTTTCATCATCCTCTCTACTATAGTTCTTCCACCATATTGAGAGATATACTGCCATCGCCAAGGGCGTAGTGCAGTTGCGGGTGTAATCTTGTCTTGTGGTTATTTTCATGCTTGATTATCTGCGTATTTGATCTGTACCCAATTCTTTTACGTGCAACAATCATGATGGAAGGATAACCACAACAAAAAAAATCAAGAATGCAAGTCTGAAAACAATGCCTATTCAGCCATCGAGAGGGTTTGTGGGTGTCAAGCACAACAACATCTTGATATCAACCCCAGATAACTCGGGAGCCTCTTATAACTTTTTAGAAGGTCAGAATGACCATAGTTTCTAGAAAACAGAGGGTTAGAGTGATCTGGACTGTCAATACAGACCTCCAAAAAAAACTGAATAGGGGCTAAAAAGTCCAACCACATATCATTGGTGGCAACCCTAGGGTGCATGAGGGGTGGCGATGTTCAGATTGCCCTGAGGCATCATCCATGTAGCGAGAAGTGACACTCAGGTGGAGGCGCCGGCTCCCTGGAGTGGAGGGAAGCAATGCCCTTAGAGCAGCAGCTGTAGCCATGAGAAAAGGGGGATAGCGGCGTTTTGTGATGGATCTATGATGTCAAGAGATTCAGAACCAATCTATGATCGGGACACTTATACCATGTAGATTATTGGGATCAAACATTATATTATATGACCAGTGATCCAATGACTTGATTTAATATTTTTTTGCTCTTATAAGGAAAGATATCTTATGATACATATATCTATTATATCATAAATAATGTTAAGTAATTAATAAGTGTAAGGAATGTAGAATCAAGTGTACACACTTATCTATTTGTCTGCACGAATATGTACGATAATCTACTTAAATAAAATTTTCGTTCTTTTCTTCTCTCGTTCTTATAGTAAGCATTTTATTATGAATTTACGACTATGTGGATTTGTAGAATTACTTGCACTCTATATTTCTTTGATATTTATCTATAGATATCACTATATTATGTAATAATATTTATTTTAGTAGACATTTTCTTCTCTTGTACAGAAAAGATCAAAGGGAAAACTACATGAGAAACCAAAATAGAATGAGGACATAAAAGGATGCCCAAAGACAATAGAACTCCCAACATGAACACATATGGGCATCAACCATTTTTATATTCAATGAAGAAATATGCACTAGTCTTCGCAATTTCTTTGTTATGTAGTGGAGAGGTCAAAGTGTACTGGAGTGGACCCTTAAGGAGAGGTCAACGAGTGTGGTTGCTGTATATGTTGTATATGTCTGACCTGATTGCTATGTTGGACCATCCAAGAGGTCCCCTGAATGATATAGGTAGGACTAGTCCTTGCTTTGGTGAGTAGATCTGTCCTGATTGCTAGATTGTATATGATAACAAAATTTAATGAGTTGCATCATCTAAGGAGCTCATATTACTGTATAATGTAATGAGACCACTTAATGGTCTGTTGGTAGTGTATATGCCTACCACCCAAAGGACTACGATTCAAATCTTGGGGTATGTGTATTTCCCCTCTTGTTTCAGTTAAAAAATATTGGTGTATAATCTATTTTTTGTCTTCTTATTTCTTGACTCAGGAGACATCTCACTTTTCACCCTTGCATTGCATTTGCGAGCTCCAGACACTTCCAGGTTCTTTTTTTTTACTAGAAAGAGGGAGTCCTCTCGAGGCGGGAGTCACCACACCACGAATTTCATTAATACCAAAAAAAGGTTACATCAGTTAGAGGTCCAGAAGTTGTACAAAGCATTACAATGCGCGACCACATTCTCCAAATAAAAACGCTGGCATTCCTACCAGCCCAAATAGACCATAGCACAACGAAAGGCCTTGAGACGTCGTCTGAAGAACCAAGACCCACCGCTCGAATCAATCTCCAAAAACTCTCCAAGCTAGTGGCCTGCACCCAAGCCAACCCCGTCGACCTCCAATCCTGCACCGAAGACCCGCAACCAAAAAAGATATGATCCGCATCCTCCATCACGCCCTCACATCTGTCACAGCCCGTATCTGTCACGCAAAACAACCTTCCCCTCCTTGCTTTGTCACACATGCGGTTTCTTCTCAAACACCACAGGAAGACCTTGACTCTACTGGGGATCCTGGCCGCCCAAATAATCTTCATGTCTGCACAGAGCTCCTCGTCGCGCCCCACAACCAAACTTCTCAACTTAAGGTAGGCTTGCTTAACCGAGAATCTTCCACCCACCCACTCAAAGCGGTCCAGCTCGCTGGACAACTCCCCCCCTGGGGGAGGGATCTCAGTCAGCATCCGCATGAAATCATCCACCCGTGATCCGACAGATCCGCAACAAAAGTAGGGGCCCACGACCCCGAGTCTGCCACCTCCGCCAGCAGCGCAGCCCTGTCAACCGCTAAGGCCATCAACCTCGGGAAACGTTGCCCCATGGCATCCTTCCCTGTCCAGTCACCCAGCCAGAACCTGAAAAACTGGTCGTTCCCCATCCTCGGTCGCAAGGAAGACATGACCTCCGGTAAAACGGCACGAACCCCCACCCACAATGGCGACTCAAATCTCCTCCTCTCAGCCACCAACACCCCATTGACACTATAGATGCCCCTCAGAAGCCTGGTAGCCAGAGAATCCGAAGAACCCCGCCAGCAGAGCTTTGTTCATGATCTCCACATCACGAACCCCAAGACCCCATTAGAAACCGGCCTAGTAACCTCCTCCCATCCAACCAGATGCAGCCTAGCCTTCTGCTGCCTCCCAGTCGACCAGAAAAAAGTCTTCATCAAAGACTCGATCTTCCTTCTAACCATGGAAGGACATATCGATATCGATATCGTTTCGATATCGTGTCGATATCGATATATCGGCGTTATATCGCCGATATATCGTCGATATATCGCTATATCTAGGAATCTTTCTGAAGAAAATGCCTGAAATCGGATATATCGATATATCGATTTCAATATCGGTCCCATGTCGATATCGATATATCGGCGATATATCGCCGATATATTGGGATACGGCCTTCCATGCTTCTAACCCCAACATGCATCAAACACGTCGAGTAGAAAAAAACCAGAATGGCAAAGAGAACGTGCTTGAGGAGGATCAACTTCCCTCCTCTCGACAAAGTAAACGCCTTCCAGCCCGCCAGCCGCTCCTCCATCCTCCGAATGACGTAGTCCCAATCCGACTTCCTCATCCTGTCCTCAACCAACGACAACCCCAGATAAGAGATCGATAGTCTCCCTAATGGGCACCCCGTCCATCCAGCAAGCCTGCCACACTTCGCATTGTCCAGCCCGAACGGGATCACCACCGATTTCTGCCTGTTAATCTGCAGTCCCGAAAGGCACCCAAACAAATCCACCAGGACAGCAGCGTTGCAGTTCTGCTCCTCCGAACCCCCCAAAAAAATCAGCGTGTCATCCGCATATTGCAACACAGGAACCGAGATGTCCCCCAAACGGAAACCCTCGCACCACTCTGCCACCACCGCACGCTGGAACAAAACCGCCAAGTAGTCTGCCACCAATACAAAGAGCAGAGGAGCCAGCGGGCACCCCTGACGAACTCCCCTCTGCGGCTGAAACCACCCAGAGGAGCCAGCGGGCACCCCTGACAAACTCCCCTCCCGCCTGCCGTTGACCAAGATCGAGCTCGAGCACGTAGTGACACATCTCTTCATCCACTGTACCCAAGCCTCCGAAAACCCCCTCTGCCATAGCGACACCCACAAGAACTTCTAACTGACACAATCATAGACCTTGGTGTAGTCAATCTTCCAAATTGCCCCTTTCTTCCTCGACCTCTTCCACTCAAGATAGATCTCCGAAGCCGCCACCAAGCTTGCAAAAATCGGTCGACTAGTCGGCCCGATTACTCAAGTCGGCCTACTGACCGACCCGATTTGAGAGAGTCGGCCATAGTCGGGTGGGCCGATTAGTCAGGCCGCATAGTCGGAATAGTCGGCCGATTAGTTGGCCGATTTCTGCAAGTGGGATCCTTGGACCCGAATCCGAAATGCCGTTCACTTCGATTTTAGGTTACTGTCGGACAATAACCTAAAACCCCCCATGCAACCTATCCCCCGCGATACCTTCTCCCCGTGCGACCCATTCCCTCACCGCCGCCTGCTCCCGACGCCGACCGCTGCTCGCTGATCGATCGCCGACTCTGCTCGCTTCTTCCCCCACCGCCGCTTGTTCTCGCCTGCCCCCCGCCATCCGATCGCTTGCTCTCGCCGGTTAGGGTTTTGTTTTTTTTGCTATTTTCTAAATATAGTTTGTTACATAGGTTATGCTGGATTTTTTTAAGTATACATGTATGAATTATTTCTGATTTTGCATATTCCACTCAATCTAAATATTTTTTTTTTCCAAATCTCTATTTCCAAATATACTATAAATTCCAAACTAGAACTAGAATTTCAGAGAACGCCCATTTGAGATGACAAAGGTCAATATTGAATTGATTTAGGTGTTGTAGTTCGTTTGTTCCTAATTAAATGCAAAATGAAATTGTGTGTTCTTAAAGTAATAATTATTAACTTGTTTATATCAAGCTTTAACTTGTGAGTTTTTGACAATGTAGATGGCAACACCTCCCATGAATGTCGCATCTGGTAGTGACTCTTCCTTTTATGTGCCACCAGGATCAAGTGATCTTGCATGGCAATTTGGATACCTTTCAAACCATGCGGATTCGAACACGGTTACTTGCAGGTTGTGCAAGAAGGTGGTGAAAGGAGGGATTTTTAGGTTCAAGCAACATCTTGCGCACCGTAAAGGCAACGTGGCTCCATGTCCTAAGTTGGATGAAGATACGAAGAAGATGATGATCCATGTCTTGGATGACGTTGCTAGAAAGAAGAGTCAAAAAGCTGTTGAGCTTGCTGAGATGAGAGATGAGATTAATATCGGCATCACTGGAGATGCTGGATCTGCGAAAAGGCATCGATCTTCCGAATCTCTGGAACAAACCGTCGCCGTTCAAGGAACACGTCAGATGAGCATAAAAGATGCTTTATCTAAGGACCATCGTGAGAGGGTTGTCTCCTATATATGCAATTGGGCATATACATCAGCGATCCCTTTTGATGCAAACTGGAATTCGGCGCGACGCGGGAAATTTGAATATTGGATCGGTGGGATTTTATGGAGAAATTGGAAGGGTTGAGAAGAAGAACTCGCTAGGAATACGAGAGGTTGAGGGAGAAGAACGTGAAGATCACAAGGAGAGAGAGAGACAAGAGAGGAGAGAGAGATAAATCTCAATTTTATCAAATACTGAACTCCTTCTAAACAATGGACCACCATCTCTTTATATAGGAGGGATGGGATTACAAAAATAGAAATTAAATTCAAACTGACAACTAATTATCCTAATTAGACTCTAACCACTTAACCGACAAATTCGAAATTCAAATTGACTACTAATTGAGATCACAGGCGATCCCATTTATTTTAATTAAAGACACGATAATATAAATAAACGTAAATAAAATTAACCACTAAAATTAATTAAAAATTCGGCCCTATTTTCCTGGTCCACGCTGCATCAACTCTCCTCCGCTTTAAAAATTCGTCTCCCGACGAATTGCTGGAACTGCAGGCTTGGAGGATGAATCGGCGTGCTCATTTATCTTCTGAAAGAATTGGTGTGGAGTGAACGGCGGAGTCCATATGCGAGTGTGGGTGACGCGACCGTCGTGGTTGAAGAACATGTGCGGCGCGAACGGCGGTGTTTTCTTGATTGTTGTCTCCTCCTTGTGATGTTCGAAGAATTGATGAGGCATGAACACCATGGCCTTTGGAGAATTCATAGCAAAAAAATGACACAAGGAGATGAGGGGAGGAGATGTGTCCAAGGAATGAAGCCATGGGGTCCTTATATAGGGGAAGCCCAAGGCTCTAGTCCTATTTGGATAAGGAGGGTCTCCAGATTTCTGCTTTGTAGCCTTTTTTTTAAATATTTCTGCCGTCGGGGGTGTGGGTGCAAATTTCGCACCCCCTCATTCTTCTTCACTTTCCTATTGCCTTTGGTCTTCCTGCAAATAGGGGGTTTAGGGAATTTTATTTTGCAAATTTTCCCACTTTCCAATCCCCTTCTTCCATGGATTCGGATCCCTTCAATCTCGAACGCCTGGTTAGGGCACGGGGCCTCTGTTGCGTTATATGCGCGCGAGCGGCTACCACGCAAGGGCGGCGCGGCTGCTGGCGTTCGAGCGGGGAGACGGTGAGGGCGGCTCGCGAGGAAGCAGGCGGCACTGGGGCGGCGAGGGAAGGGTGGGGAGGCGGTGGCACAATCGCGGGGAGGCGGGGGTCGCGTGGTCTCACGCGCGAGAGGGCGTAAGGTGCTGGGGGGAAGATCGGGGTGCGGCGGGGCCGGTGGACCGCAAGGGGCGGAGGAGAAGGTGGCTGACGAGGAAAGAGAAGGCGGAGGCGCGGGTGTGGTGCAGGTGTGAGGGTGGCGAGTACGGGAGGGGAAGGGACGACGCGGGGGTCGGCGCCGGTGAGGACTCGGAGAGGAGGGGAGGGCGTGGGATGCGGGAGGGGCGGGAATGAGAAGGGGGCGGCGGTGGCGATTTGGGGCTCGGTTGAAGAGGTGACGGCGTCATCGGGGAGAGGGGCTGGTGTGCGCGGGGTGTGTTGGCGAGAGTAGGGAGAGGCGATGGACAAGAAGGGCCTGGGGAAGAGGAGGTACAGGCGGGAGGGGCGGGGGAGGGCGATGGTGGCGAGGCACTGGGCGTGGGATGGGGAAGGGTGATGGTAGCGGGGGGGGGGGGGGGTCGGCCCGAGAAAGTGAGGAGGTTGCGGGGATGACGGTGCAGCGGGAGGGGGTACCTGGAACGACTGGGATGGTGTCGGGATAGCCTGCAGGACGTCGATCTCCCTGTTTCTTTGTCAAATATGGGCTCGAAGTCTTCCTTTTCTTGGATGAAATCGCCTTGAATCAGAGAAACGATAGTCTGATTTTTGTCGTTGACGACCGAATCTTCTTCGATTTGCGTGTCCAACCATTCTTGGACTTTGAGGCTTGAATCAAGACGTCGCTTGAACTTATGTCGACGTGCGCGTGTACGCGAATCATGAGATAGGAAACTCAAATCAAATTGCATCTTCCAATACACGACGGGATCGTCGAATCGTAGGGACGATTCGGTTGCCATGCTCTGATACCAAATGATGCAAAATGGAATTCGGCGCGGCGCGGGAAATTTGAATATTGGATCGGTGGGATTTTGTGGAGAAATTGGAAGGGTTGAGAAGAACTCGCCAGGAATACGAGAGGTTGAGGGAGAAGAACGTGAAGATCACGAGGAGAGAGAGAGACAAGAGAGGAGAGAGAGATAAATCTCAATTTTATCAAATACTGAACTCCTTCTAAACAATGGACCACCATCCCTTTATATAGGAGGGATGGGATTACAAAAATAGAAATTAAATTCAAACTGACAACTAATTATCCTAATTAGACTCTAACCACTTAACCGACAAATTCGAAATTCAAATTGACTACTAATTGAGATCACAGGCGATCCCATTTATTTTAATTAAAGACACGATAATATAAATAAACGTAAATAAAATCAACCACTAAAATTAATTAAAAATCGGCCCTATTTTCCTGGTCCACGCTGCATCACCTTTCAATGCATTGACCACGAAACAATTCAAGCAGATGGTGGAGGCAATTGAGATGTATGGTCCAGGTCTCAAGACTCCTACGAGGTATGAGGTTAGCGGCCCATTTTTGAAGAAGGCGGTCAAGAAAATATCTGATGACTTGCAATGTCATCGAATTACATGGAAGAAGACAGGATGTTCTATAATGACTGATGCATGGACGGAGCATCATGAACTTCTGTGTCAATTGCTCCTTGGGGACTTCATTTTTGAAGTCCATAGATGCTTCTGACGAGACACACACCGCCGAGTACATTTTTCATCTCGTGGATGAGTGCATATCTGAAGTTGGCGTGGAGAATGTTGTTCAAGTTGTTGCGGATAATGCTTCGGCAAATGTAGCAGCAGGGAGGTTGCTGCTCACAAAATATCCTCAGATATGGTGGACTTCATGTGCTGCTCATTCCATTGATCTTTCTTTGGAGGAGATCGGCAAAGATTCGGAGGTGAAGAGCGCAATTAAAAAGGTGATGACACTCACTATTTTTATTTATGCTCACACTAAAACATTGAGCTTGATGCGGAAGTTTACAAACAAGAGAGACATCACTAGACCATGGCAAACGAGGTTTGCTACTACTTTCCTCACTCTAGAAAGCATTCTAGAGAAAAAAGACAAGCTCAGGTTGATGTTTTCTTCAGATGAGTGGAGGACATGCAAATGGTACAAGACCAAAAAGGGAGAACAAGCGACGTCCATAGTCTTCAGCGCTACTTTTTGGAACCACACTGCATTTGCAATTAAAATTTTTACACCTTTGGTTCGTCTATTGCGTGTGGTTGATGCGGATTACCACCCATCCATGGGCTTTGTTTATGGAGGGCTTGAAGATGCAAAGAGAGAGATAATTGCATTTTTTTAATAGAGTGGAGTCATCTTACAAGTTTTTTGTGGATGCTATTATCTCCAAGACCAAGAGCAGACTTGATACTCCATTGCATCTAGCAGCTTACTATTTGAAGTTTTGAACCCATACTTCTTTTTCACGGAGTGTGGTGGTGATGCAGATATTGTGGTGAAGAGAAGTTTTATGGATTGCATGGAACGATTTTATCCAGATTTGGATATACAAGATGCTATCACCACAAAGGAGCTTGTTGATTATAGAAATGGTCATGGGGTATTTGGGAAGCCATTAGCCGTGAGACAGAGGATGGGAAATGGTGAAAATTTCGATCCAGGTATTTCAGACATTATTTTCCATTAATGTAATTTTTATTATCGTTGATTTCATTGACCTAACCATTCTATATTTATCAGCTAATTGGTGGAACAATTATGGAGATGACACACCACATTTGAAACACATGGCCATCAAGATCTTGAGCTTGACTTCTGCATCCTCTGGATGTGAGCGCAATTGGAGTATGTTTGACTCGATAAGACTCTAATGACCCATCTAATAGAAATACTAGTTGTAAATTAGTAAGTGATAGTCATTAGTCACAATTTTTGTAATGTTGCTTACAGATCCATACCAAGAAGAGAGACAGGTTGGAAACAAAGAGGCTAAACGATCTTGTGTACGTTCGTTTCAATTCCAGCCTGATGGAACGCCGTCTTGAGAAAGGAAAAGATCCGCTTTCCTCTCGTGATCGTGCATATTTACGTGAATGGACTGGAGAGGTCAATGTACAAGCTCAAGATGAGGTCTTTCTAGGTTCCGGATTGACTTGGGGAGCAGTAGCTCATGCAAGTGGTGCGAAAGAGAATTTGGAGCTGAGAAGAAGTCAACGAGGTGAACGTGGCAAGGGAGCTTCATCTTCGAGCTCACATGTTGCATCTATAAATAAAGAAGAGGAGGAATTTCTACCTGAAGGCATAGATGAAGAAGAAGAAGAAGATGAAGAAGATGATGAAGAAGAAGAGATTGATTTGGATGATGACAATAATGGAGATGAATGACTTTTTACTTGATGCTTCATGCTTGCTTGAATTATTTTTATTTTGAGATGTTGTATCTGTCAGTGAACATTAGCTAATGTTATGTAGCAAATATTTGTTCTTAACTTGCTACTTTTTTTCCTGCAATTGCTTCTTTTTTAGCTCTTATAAAATTGAAAATGGCTAAATCTATGCATATTTATGACTGAGTATATATATATAAATATATTAATAATAATTTATATATTTAAAATAATAAAAAATTCAAAACCGACTAATGTCCGACTAGTCGTCCGACTGCCGACTAATCCTTAGTCAGTGACCTGACCGATCGAGTACCGACTGCCGACTTCTGCAACCTTGGCCGCCACAAGCCTATCAGCCATATGACGACCCGGGATGAAGGCAGACTGCCCATGGAGCACCACCGAGCCCAGCACCGTCTTAAGCTTGCTCGCCAGCACCTTTGTCACGATGAGATATATGGCGTTGGAGATAGAAATGGGCATGAAATCCCCCACCCTCAAGGGAGTCTCCTTCTTCAGAAGCAGAAAAATCAAAGCCTTGTTGACCTTCTCAAAACCCATGTTCCCAGTCCGGAACTCACACAGAACTTCCAAAACTTCGGCCTTCAGAAGATCCAAAACTCCCGGTAAAAGGAAACGGGGAACCCATCAGGGCCTGGAGCCCCATCTGCATTTAAACCCCACACCGCCCTCCGCACCTCCTCAGAGAAATCCGCCACCAACGACTTCGCTTGGCCCCCACTCAACGACTCAACTCCGAACCCTGACCACCCCCATCTACTCTCCTCCCGCACCCTGCGTGAAGCTCGCATGAAGTGACCCCTCAAAGCCCCACCAATGCACCTCTCCCCCGATACCCTTACCCCCTCAACCTCGACCTCATGCAGGAAATTCCTTCTCCTCCGACCAGACGCCAAGGAATGGAAAAACCTCATGTTAGCATCCCCATCCCTCAGCCTCTTCTGCCTCGACCTCTGCCGCCAATGAACCTCCTCTTTTCTGTCCTCCAGCAAGAGCGCCTCCAAACACGCCACCTTCTCCGAGAACTCCTCTTGAGTCAACCCCGCTCATCATCATCCCATCCAGCCTAACAACACCCGCCTCAGCCTCAGCCTGAGTTGCCCTCCGCTGAACCGCGACCTCCTTGCCATACGCCACGAGCACCGCTCTAAGCGAATCCAACTTAGCCGCAAAATGCGAAACCGCCGAGTCCACCGGATCACACCCCCTCCAATGGGCGACCACCATCTCCCTGAAACCCGCCTCTAACAACTAGCTCCTCTCAAAACGAAACATGAACCGCCTACGCCGCTCCTAGCAAGAGAACCAAAGGATGGGAGTATGATCAAAGAGCGTCTCAGGCAAAGCCCAAGCCCTCGCAAGAGGAAACGACTCCCCTACCTCCACGGACATGAGAAAACGGTCAAGCCTGGATCACGACCTCGCATTCCTCCACGTGAACGCGCAACCGACAACGTCGACAACAAACATGCTTAAAGAGCTGACCACCGCCCTGAAATCATCCGACCTCGGATCCCTACCACCCGTTATATGCGGCCTGTCCTCCGAAATCAACGTGATGCTCAAGTTCCCACCAATGATCCAGATCTCGTTCTCCACCTCCGCAGCAACCACTGCAGGGTTCGCAGCCAACGAGCCATCCTCATGCCGACACGGGCCATAGGCATTGGTGACCCACACGGAGCGCCATCAACCTTTCGTCGCAAATTCACTGTCAAGCAAAACGACGATGAAGAAATCCCCAACAAGTCAAATGAATCCGATCGCCATCCAGATAGGAGCCCTCCCGAGGCCCCCTGGGCCCCCATCTCCGCAAACTCAAAGCGCTCCCCCCTCCCAGCTCCCGTCGGATCCTGTCATCACACGACTACAGCTTCGTCTCCTGAATCAAGAAAATATCAACTCCCGCCTCTCTCAACAAGTTTTTCACCCCAAGCCTCTTGTCGGGGCGGCCCAAACCCCTCACGTTCATAGACAAAATCTTCATTCGAAAAAACCGTTGTAGCATCCTCTTCGAGGGGATCACCCCCGGACGCCTTGCTATACTGCGGTCAAGAGCGACAAAGCGGTTCTGCACCTGCAACGGATTGGCCGAACCGGAGGCGAGAAGGCGGAAGCAGCGCCCCCCCCCCCCCCCCCCCGCCAAAGAAGCCCGCAGCGCAGCACTCTTCATCTTCCCGGCCGACTTAAGGGACTCCCCCCCCTAACATAAGCTACGCCGAACCTTGGGGGCCCCAGCCCCACCTCCGCCTCGGCCGGCTCCCCTTCACCAGCCCCGCTACCCGCAGCGGCCTGCACAAGCATATCAGGGCGACTCCGTCCCACCGAATTATCCATGGTCGAAGCTTCTCCCCCCACACCCGGAGCCTTCCCCGAAGCCCAAGAGGGACCCTCTAGCGCCGCCCTCCGAGCCCTGGCGGACACACAACCACCCTCCAATAACAACATCTCAGCAGAAAGCCCGGGCCCAGATGCAGAAGCCGCCATCTCCCGCGACACCCGACCAAGCAACGCGGACTCACTCCTCCCTCCAGACCCCTGCCTGCGAAGCTCCTCCTGTCCAGGGACCCTGCTTTCCCCACTTGAGCGCCCAACCGAAGCACCAACCGCAACACAACCCTGATGGCCGCCTCCCGGATCCCCCCCCCACAGGAACCGGACTCGAGGCTCCACTCCCAGCCTGAGAGCCCGACTTCCCCCCACACTCCAGAAATCGGGTCTGCTCCGCATCCGAAATCCGTTCGCACCCCCAAGTCGGGCCCAGCAGAAACCCAACCCCTCCAGAGGCAGATCCACCACAACCCCTCACATGCCCTGGGAGGTGGACCGACGCCAGCCTCGGAACCCCCGCCGTGGATACGGTGTCGAAACGAATCCCCTTCCTCGAACTTCGCTTCGGTCCCGAATACCGCGCCACCC
The DNA here is from genome assembly GCA_037367405.1 of Ottelia alismoides. Lineage (NCBI taxonomy): Eukaryota > Viridiplantae > Streptophyta > Magnoliopsida > Alismatales > Hydrocharitaceae > Ottelia > Ottelia alismoides. Next base: position 202,099 of record JAZKJV010006574.1, read on the forward strand.
TCGGGCACAAACGCTCCACCCGGACTCCACACCCCACCGACGCCACCGCCGCCTTCTCACCCCCACGCCAACGACCACTTCCACGCTCCTCGAGCCCATCCTCCGTCGCTGCCACCTCCACCAGCACCCGCTTTCCTTGGAAACCCACCTCCCACCACCCAGCCTTTCCCGCCCCTAATCGCTGGACCCGCAGGACGACATCCATTGACAGATCTAGCTGACACCCATCACTTTCCACCTCCACCACCACTGCTACACCTCGCAGCACCTCCGAAACACAACGAAGGGATCTGGCATGAAAAGGCAGCCCCCTCACCCTGATTCTTTCCAAAGATGCGGGCGCCACCACACCATCCTCCGACCTCATCCGGTGCCACTTCAACAGCAAGGAGCCGTCCCTCGACCCACGGAGCAGAGCCACCACCTTAGAAGCACGAAGACCCTGCCACCACCAGCCAGGAGGACAACTGGACATCTCCCGCGAACCTGGCTTGAGAAACAAATCCCACATCGGAGGAAGCCATGAAAAGCGCCCCCGACCCTCAACCCTCTCCGACAAGCATCGACCTCCGATTCTCCTACGCAGGGCACATCCTACTAGAGTGCCCGAAATGCCAACAATAAAAACACCGCAACGACTCACGACACTTGCGCGCCCAGTGGTTGAGGCCCCCCACAACGGTAGCAGCCACGACCGAAAGGATTCTCCACCTGCCCCTCGTAAGAAGATGGCACGACCCGGTGACGCCGCAGCCAACGATCCACCAGACGCCAGCCGCCCTCTCCACCACAGCCCTCCACATCCTCGCCCTCCACACCCTTGCCTTCGCCCGCCAAACCCTCGCCCTCCAACCCCTTGCCCTCGCCCGGCAAACCCTCGCTCCCCACCATCATAAGGAGCCCACGCTCTGATGTTGATGATATACGATCATTGAGGTCATCTTAGGCCTCTTTGAATAATAAAAGAGCTTTCAGGTGCGAGTTGAGACCTCTTATGCAAGTCTCATAATTATTCCAGTTGTCATATTGCTTCACCTATGCAACTTATGTTCTGGACTCAAATTGACTAAATGTATCCTTTTCAAATAATCATGCTTGCTAAATGCATGATATTGCCAGTGTCAAAACCTCCTAGTGAATTGTCAAGGATTTAATGCATTATTGATGCTTTTGGTTTGCAAGAATGCATGCATGCTGTATTAATATATACTGACATGGGGGAATATGGAACATGAAAGTATAATTACTTAGTGCATTGTGCTTGGTTTCAATTATGCTTGCAGAACATGTTAGTGATAGTTGGGTAATGTGTATGCACATAATAGTAGTTATTGCGGTGTTGTGTGTGTATGTTGGTGGTGATAGTTATCTGAAGTTCTGCTTTATTAAAAAAATCGGCGACATTGAATATAAATCGCCACAGACTAATGCATCCCGTTTTTTTGCCTTGAGTAATGTTCTTTAGGTGGCAATTTTGTTTGTAGTTTCCACCTCTCATTATCATACTCTGTCTCTGCAGTCCCTTGAACAGAGAGTCACAACTCTGGAGAGAGAGCTCGATGCTGCAATCTCGGCTGCAGCTCGTGCACGCTCCGAGAAACGGCAGGCAGAGGCCGCACAACGGGCAGCTGAATTGCGTGTGCACGATGTCACAAAGGAATTGGAGAACACTACAAGTATGCTCATCTTGTTTGATTGTCTTCTCTTATTTAGTAGGACAATAAAGAAATATGAGTTGATCCACTTATAGATATTTATGTTCACACATTCCTAATGTACCTGTATTTTCAATCTTTTTAAGGGTTTTCATTTTAAAATAGGACAAAAAGGATTTCAATTACCATGTGAATTAAAAAAAGATTACCAACATTATTTTGGCTGTATTGACTGTATATTCACTGCATCTTTTGGTTTAAATGATTGTTCCTTACTATAGGACAAACAACCAAGAACATTCAAAATTGTCTTGACATCTAGCAACTCAAAAACTTGTATATCTGCTGGTCCATTTATAGTACTTGTTGCTACGAGTAGGGATGTCTATCGAGCTCAATGAGTCGAGTCGACCCCAACTTGGACTCGAACTCGAACTCGACAAGAAACATGGGCTCGAGCTCGGACATGATAAGGTTCGAGCCCTGCAAGTTTGAGCCTTGCAATGCTGGCTCGAACTCAAACTCATAGAGTTCGTGTTGGCTCACAAGCCTCATAATGAGCCACGTTCTACGAGTCGACTTGTTCACAAGCCTCTTAACGAGCCGCGCTCTTAGAGTCGAACTCAACGAGCCCGAAATGGCTCACGAGCCTCTTAACGAGCTGTTCATGTAAGTATGAAACAATGTTACCTGCTCCCTTGTTTCTTATAGAGATTCCCATACCTCGGGTTCTTAATGCCACTCAGTATATCGAGTTATCGAGTTGAGCACGACCCAACTCGAGCTCGACTCGATTACCCAACGAGGCACAAATCCAACA